>JBBBDQ010000945.1:2612500-2707500 GCA_037127315.1 Ascarosepion bandense | reverse complement strand
CGGTAGATATAAATATAAAATACTGTTTAATTAAAAACAGAATATCTACTTAAATACGAGTATCGGTAAAAATAATGTCCAAAATAATTCATTACAAATTGTCGGTTGCTTATAACCAAGTTTCGTTAAATTTCGTTAAATTTCGTTAATTTCGTAACATGTTTATATATATATATATATATATATATATATATATATATATATATATATATATATATATCAAATTCCTTTTACGGACCCTTTTCACGAGCCAACACGAAGTTCGTTTATCGTCCAATGGGAAACCCAGAATTATATAAAGGTGTGAATTCTTAAATGACCTGTTTGGAGCCCTAGAGAACGAATTAAAAGGACGAGACAAGAAGACGGTTTCAGTAGAGAAAGTACGAACATAATTAACACGTTAATTAACCTTATTTTTGTCTCTCTCTTTCTCTCCCATCATTTTCTTCACTGTTCACCAATCTACTTAATAACTGACCAGTAGCCGAAAGACTGAGCGAAGACATCAATGACACTCCTAACAAACAAACGCTCACGCATACATACGCATATGCTCTTTCAGCGGCCTTTTCTATTGACTCGCTCTATTCGTCAAGAGTTTACGTTCTTGCGTTGGAAACTTTCCTTCGCAAGTTAAAGGCGAATACTGTCCTACGCTGAATTAGATTACCTGGCGCTACCATATCGGCCAGGTATTCCGTCTTGCTGACGACGTTTCGGGTCTTGTATCGAGCAGAGCCGAGATTTTCCGCAAAGAAATCAGAGGCTACGAGACGGTGACAGGGGCCATGACCAACTACTAGTTGGTCATACGGGCGACGAATGGCCTCTCCAACATCCAAACCTTATCGCGTCAAGCATTATATCGAGCACTAGTAAAGGGGACCGTTCAAGATGATCTGAAACTTTCTTCTGCGGGTTTCGGTAGTTTACCCAACTGCATCTGTTGCACGAGTCGATGACCGAGGCTCTGTCTCAGGCTTTCTTCCACTGCAAGGTCGTAGTAACTTTGTGTAAGTGGCTTGGACACTTCATGGTTCGAATGCTACGCGTAAAGTTCATTGTCCTTGAAGTCGCTTCTGTTTGTAGCAATGTGGTACGATCGTTGACTAGGGCTAAGCATTATGTGTTTGTTTTTTTTAATCATATCACACCAAGCAAGGTGATAACGCCACTGATGCGCAGGGGGCTACGTAAGGGTAAAAAGAATGGAAAAGAGAAAGCCGGAAACCACATCCTAAACAGGAAACAAGGGATGGGCCTCTTCGCCTGTTCAATAGATGTGGGTGGAGTGTGAACCGGGCGATAGTTTAGTTTAGTCTAGGTGTTACGTGATATGGACGACGAGAATTTTTCCCTTTTCAACTGATCTTGTTCTTAAAGCATCAGCTTGAAGTCAAGATCGAGACGGAAAGTCGACGAATCCCTCCATCAGGATTTGACAAAAGGTAGGTGAGTCTTGCGCACATCTGAAAGGAGCTGACAGGCAGTGACATTTTGATGCCGGTTAAGAATTAGAATATTGGCTATCCTGTATTAGACACAGTCAACTCTACCCGATACTAGGACAGTTAAGATTTGTTTTATCTTTTGTTTTGCCACGTTTAAACTTCGCTAGGTTATGTGTGGTCATTGGTCCCTCTTTTATTTGTTTTGGCCCCTACTTGCTTTAGTTTAATTCACCTTTCCGGTTAGGTGACCGGAAAATTTTGTTTTCGAGAGTGTGTATTTCGTATTTGTTGTTGTGTTTGAATGAGAGCGCGATAGATAGTGCGAATATTTAAATGAATGTTTTTTTTTTTTAATCATATCACAAGCAAGGCGGTAACGCCACTGATGTGCAGGAGGCTACGTAAAAGTGAAAAGATTGGAAAAGAGAAAGCCGGAAACCACATCCTAAACAGGGGACAAGGGATGAACCTCTTAACCTGTTCAATAGATGTACCGTTTGATTATTACACACCCCGCAAAAATTTCGCCTAGCTCACTGATGTTTCTGTCACGCTTGAGGATTGTGAGGGGGGAGGTTATTACTAACAACATTCTTGTTTAGTTTTTGTAATTAGTGTTATCAGTTAGTGCTTTCAATATTAAATTTAGTTTACCGTATTCCCCCCAGACAAATTGTATATATGGAATTCGTTAAAGATTTTGAGGTATAATGGCATTTGTATTAAGAATAGTAAGTAAGAATGTGAAGTTTTGGTGCAAGGGATTTTGTAGAGTCTCCCTGGGTCAGCGAATAAGGCTAGCTAAGTTAATGTAAGACAAATCCCGTTCGCCAGCCCGTTTTTAATTTTTATTTTTTGTCTATTTATAGCCGTAGTGAAGTTTGTACTACAATCATATTTTCGAATATATATATATATATATATATATATATATATATATATAGATAGATAGATAGATAGATAGATAGATAGATAGGTGTGAGTTTGTAAACCTGGTTTTCACGCTCTTGTCTGACAAATCCCGTTAGCCAGCCCGTTTTTAATTTTTATTTTTTGTCTATTTATAGCCGTAATGAAGTTTGTACTACCAATCATATTTTCGAATATATATATATATATATATATATATATATATATATATATATATATATATATAGGTGTGAATTTGTAAACCTGTGTTTCACGCTCTTGTCTGAAGATCGCAAGAGCGTGAAACCCAGAGTTACAAACTGACAGCTATCTATATGAATATGTCTGCGCGCTTTTAAATAAGTACCACGCATATATAATATGGAAACAATATATATATATATATATATATATATATATATATATATATATATAGCGATATTTATAATTATGTACATACACTTTTCACACACACACACACATATATATATATATATATATATATATAGTACTGCGCAAAATTATTAGGACAAGAACTATTTCATCTTTTTTGAGGCACATTGACAGAAAATAAACAAGTTAATTAAAGTAATTTTATTTGTTTTACTCAACAAATTCTTTAACAAGAAAAAGCATTGTCACAAAATAAATTTAATATTTAGTATAATAGCCTTTTGCATTAAACACAGCCTTCATACTGTCAGGCATTGACAACACAAACTTCTTTAATGTATCTAATGGCATCTCTTGCCATTTGTTCCCGAAGTCTGTTTTGTGAAGTAACATTAGATTTATGGATTTGAGAGAGGGAAGAAGAAAAAATTTAGTCATATCCAAGGTTAATAGGATAATGAGTAGTATCAAAATAACTTGTTAAATAGAAAATAGGTAAGAATTAATAAAACTACTTTTTAATAAATTTCTTTTACACCTAGTTTCAAATAGTCAAAATGTATAAGCAATTTACTTGGCTTTCCACCCTGTATTTGAATTTCAGTGAGTTTTTTTTTAGGAAAAACACTCCTCCTAATACTTTTGCACACTACCGGTAGTGTGCAAAAGTGTTAGGACACGGGTGATTTTAGACTTTATTTTGATGCCTCATAAAAGATAAAATAGTTCTTGTCCTAATACTTTTGCACAGTACTGTATATAATTGAAGAAATATAACCAGTTGTAAGTATCCAGTACATCCTTAACATTTTAAAGTCCGTAGAATTGAACCTTTTCTTGACAGCTTTCTGTGAAAACTTCTAAGATGAAAACTGATTTTTGTGTCGACCTGTATGTCTGTACCCATATTTGAAGGCAGGTAAGTATAAAACTATTTTCAAATGTTTCTTATATTTAATTTATGAAAATTACAGCTAGAGAAACGTCTCTAGTATCGTTAGATTTCAACTTTTACCAGTAATTTCAAGTAATTTCCATTTTCGGCAATTCCTAAAAAAAAAAAAAAAAATACAAGTTAATCCTCTACGGATAACTTATTTATTACGTCAGTGTTTTTCATTTTAAACTTATAAGGAAAAATCGAAAGCAATCAATATAATTTGGCTTTCACTTTTTGAATCTTCATCCTCGGAAAATTTGTTTTGTTTGGCTAGATTGTTTTCTTGAGATTTCTGTTGGAACTTTCGACGTATCGAATGCATTCATTCTTTTCTTGATATATTTAACGAAACTTTTCATATAATATCGACATAAACTCATACGTAATTACGTGAGAAAAAATAAACAAAACGTCCATTAAAACGACCGAATGTAAGTAAAGACATCGATATTTAATCTGAAATAAAATTCATATCTCATTTTATTTAGACATCATATATCAAACTAATTTTTGTCTATAGATGGATTCCTAATAACAATTTGAATATGAAATATGTACTAGAAGCTAATGGTTGCTAACCATGCCTACACATGTATGAACTACGAATCAGAGATATCAATATAAAAAGCAGGAATTTTACTATCTGGGAAGGGTTAAAACAAACGACTGATAATTTGACACCGAAATCCGAAGCAGTATTTGAAAAGCGTATTAAGAAAAGGATGTGCGTTGTGGTGCATTGGATATCGGCACGGAACGAGAAATCGGGGAGCCGAGTTCGAATTCTAGTTGAATTCATTGCATTCACTTACGCTCAAATACTCTTGGAAAAGGTATTAATCCGTTTCTTCCTTCCAGTTATGGGTTAAATAACAGGACAGATTGGGTTCTATAGCCTTGGCTGGCAACCAGTCTACCGCAGAAAGCAATGGCAACCTACTGCGGGATAATCTTCTGCCGAGTCTTTCGAGTATCACGTATGGCACTGGCACTTAAGTGACTGATTAAGAAACAGGAAATTCCTTTAGTGACAAAGAAAAGAATGTAAAACTGTAATATCAATTTTTCTTCAAAGTTAAAGAGGAGATTACTCTCATATAACACACTATTACATAACCACCAGTTTTGACGAGGACTAAACTTGTTAGGGTCTATACGGTACATAATGTTAAGGAGGTACCAGCACTGGTGCGGAAGGATCTACATAAGAGAAGGGTGAAAGTTTAAGCAGGTGGAGAGTGAAAAGAAAGGCGAACCAGTTACAGGAGATTTCAGAGAAAGGGCAAGAGAAGGATGGGAATACCGGTGTGATGACAGTTTCGAGGGTACAGTGAGAAAGAAACAACTGAGTATGGGGAAACAGGCGCCTTTTCGCTTCAGCTCGTAATAAGTGTAAAAAGATACTTAACGAAGATTAGATGTTGTTTGCTGCCAGAATGAAGCAACGCATAGCATCCTGTAAGTTCGGCGCCAAAGACTACTGGCGACTCTGTAAAAGCGTGCTTAACAAGAGTTAGTCTTCAGTACCCTCACTAATCAATGAATTTGATGTCCTTACCTCCTCAGCGGACAAGGATGAATGCTTTGCTCGCAGATTCTGCACAGATTCTGAGTATAGAGAACTGAGTATACACTGAGTATGGAGAAAAGACGAATAAGAAACTGGTGTCAAGTAGATAAGAGATGGGAATTGACACTGCATTTAAATTCCTGGAGATTGTAGCCGTCAGGGAAGTAAGTACAAGGAAGAGAGTTCCACAGGCAAGAAGTACGAGAAAAGAAAGTGATAAAGTAAAAGTGGTGACTGCATTTGACTGATTTAACTGTAAAAAGTAGGGACCTTGTTGCCAGTCTAGTTGCTCAAGCAAGTGAGCTAAACTCGTCGGAACAGAAGCCATAAACATATATGTAGAAGATACAGAGGGACGCTACATCCCGTCGGTGAGAAATTAGCTGGAGTCGACCGGCCAGGTCAGGACCGAACACATTGCAGATTCTCCTTTGGAAAATGTCGAGAACCCAGAGATGACGAGCAAAAGCCCCCGACCATATATGACAATAGTATTCAGTGCACGTTTGGATGGTTGATTTGTATATGTGCAAGATGAACTCAGGCTTAAAAAAAAACTTCTTGGCCTGACACAATGACCCAATTCTCCTTGCAGCGGATTTACGTATTGATTCAATGTAATTGTTCCACTTGAGGTCGGAAAAGAAGGTGAGGTCGAGTGGGCGCAGTGTATTGCTTTCAGGGAGACTCTTTTGGTCAATGCTTATAGGGGGTAGGAAGGAATGCCTGTGGCTTTTGACAGATAGCAGCTTCGTTTTAGAAGCATTAAAACTTACAAGCAATTTCTTACCCCAGTCTACTACAGATGGTAAGTCAGTCTCAAGAAGAGTAGCGAGGTTATGTTTGACCCTCTTACCACATTTTGTTAGTGAGGGGGAGGAAAAGGTAGTGCTATCAGCGTAGATATCTACGTGGGATTTGATCACATCAGGGAGATCATTTATGATGATCAGAAAAAGCGTTGGGCATGGGATAGTGCTCTAGGGGAAACAAGCGTTCGTGTGGTAAGATGTGGAGACATGCCCGTTCAAAATGACCTTCATTATGCTGTTGAATAAGAAAGATTAAATCAAATGAAGCAAGCGTTCAGTGATACCATAACCCTGTAGCTTGCGCAGAATACCAGCTTGCCAGCCCCTATCAAATTCTTTGAAGATATCCAGGGCAATAGCTCGAGCTTTCCCGGATTTATCGAGGGCCTTGTATATGTTCTCGGTGATCGTCAGTAGACCTGGCAAAATGAAAGCCATACTGTATGAGAATGGTTTATGGGAGGTGATATGTTGAACTATTTCAACTTTGATGATAGCCTCGAACACATTGCCGAAAATTGTTAGAAGGATTATAGACAGATAATTGGATGGATCCGAGTGTTCTCCTGTGTTCTTAAATGCAGGAACCACAGAAGAGGAATTCCAGCAGGTAAGAAAACAGAAAGCAAAGAGGCAGTAATTATAGAGTTTAAAGAGGACTGAGGAGAGTTTATGGGCACATTATATCCAGACAATGACCGAGATTCCATCGCCTCGTATCGTTCTATGGAGGCCAAGTTTTGAAATTATCTTAAATATTAGAGAAAGTGTTATGTGAACATCATGTTGAGCCTCGATTCTACAGAGAAGTCGGGTGTGGATACTCCAGACGAGTTAAATGTGGAGTTGGATGGAAATTCTGCGAGTAACGCACTCGTTCTTGTCCACAAATGCCGTGAGGACTTCAAATATGTTTATTAAGGAATGGATGGAAGATTTGCTGTTGTTCAGTACACGTTTGTAGAACTGCCAATAGTCTTTAGAGCCGAAATTCGGAATGGCTTTGCGCACCCTTATTCTCTCAGTAATTAACAGCTTAGCATCATTCAAGATCCTCTTATGGTAAGACGCGTGGCCCCGAAATAGCCAGAATTCTTATCTGAAAAGCAGGAGGACTTTCTGAACGGTATGAATGCATCGAAGCCAGCTTTCACCCAGGAAGAGACCTCAGAGGCGCAATCGTCAACGGGGAGACTAAACACTTTTTTTCCCAAGGGGCGTCGCAGAAATAAATTGCCGAACGAATTCCAGTCTGCTCTTTGGTAGCAGTAGGAAATTCTGTTGGTATGAGGCTCCTGAAAGGAGGGAGAGTGAGGAGAGATATTAATAGAAACGACACCATGATCAGAATTACCGAGAGGGAAAATCTACGAGACTTGGCAGGAGTCAGGGACAGAGGTGAAAGAGAGATCTAGTAGAGATATGTGTTCTTACGGGATTTCTGGGGAAGCACGTGGGGAAATCCACCACCTGCGTAAGAGATTGAGAAATAGCAAAGTTCATTTTATGAATGCCAGCAGAATCAGTGACAGAGTTTTCTAGCCATTTGGCATGGTGGGCGTTAAGATCTCCAAACACAAATACGTCAACTAAAGGGTGGTAGGAAGCAGTCTAATCTATATTGTCAGAGACACTGTCTAGCAGGGAGAAGTCGGGAGATGAAAGGGAACAATACAGAAGATAGTTAACGGATTTTGGGAAGAGAAAGACGGAGACATATGTATGGATGGTCAGGAGATTTGAGATGTCACTTTAGGAGGGAGGTGTTCACTGACATAAACCCCCAGACCATGCATATGTACAGAGGAGGCTTTTTTTTTAAGAGGGAGAAGGTAACTAGGAATCGAAAAGTTAAAGGAGGGAACTGAGACGTTAAGATTAATCTCACAGAGCACAAGGATGTCAGCGAATATTTTGTGGAGAAAAGATTTCACGCTACAAAAGTTGGTAGGAATACAACGGATGTTTGCGAAGGAAATGTACTTCAATTAAAAGTTTACAGAGTGTCTACCAACAGGAATGACATCATGAATTATTTTTCTTACCACTGCAACACAAATAAAATCTGGAATAATTATAGTATTTTATTTCGGAGTACTAAGAAAGTGCGGAACCCAGTATTTACATGAAGAGGTATGGAAAGAAAACTTAATTATAACCGTGCGACATATTCATTTTTCATCTAAAACGTTAGGAGAAAAGTATACAAAATATCCAACGACAAAAAATGTGATGACACTAACAACAATGACAATAAACTAAAAAAATAGACATGTAATATTATTTATTAACTCTTTAAAATCTATTATAACAAAATTCGTTCGTAAGAATAACGAAATCATTACAACCACATTAAAAACTATTATGTATATGAACAGAACAAAAAATATCCATAACAACAATAATTCTGAAGTCAATTTATAGACAGGATGCGATGAATTGTCGTTTAAATGACACAAAAATGAAAATTACACTGATATCTCATTTTTTCCTGACAGCTACAACATCCAGGAATTAAAATGCAATGTCAATACCCATCTCTTATCCACATGACTCCCTGTGTATTTTTACCATTCTCTCTACCTTCGCAACTGTCTTCACATCTGCGTTCTAATCTTTTACTTCCCTTTTCTCTGACACTCCCTGTAAGTAGTCCGTCTTTCTCTTTACTCTCTTTTTATCTAAGCTTTTACTCTCATGTAGCCTCCAGGAATTTAAATGCAATGTTAATATCCATCTCTTATCCACTTGAATCCAGTTCTTTCTACATCACCCCGTGTATCTTGTTCTTTTCCTTTCTCTCTACTTTGACAAATGTCTTTACATCTGCGTTCCAATGCTTTACTTGCCCTTTTTCTGACACTCCCTGTAACTGGTTCGTCTTTCTCTTCACTCTCCTCCTGTCTAAACTTTTACTCTTATGTAGCCCACTGTACATCAGTGGTGGTGCCGCCTTGCTTGGGGTGAAACGATTAAAAAAAAATAACTACAACAAAGATAATGATATATATAGCAACAACAATAAAAAACATCAATGACTGAACTAGGTAAAAAACAGGCATATAATCAGTCAGTTAAGTGCCATAGAGGATTAGGCAGAGGATTTTCCCGTAGCAGTTTGCCATGATTTTCTGCAGTAAACTGGTTGCTAGCCCAGACTATAGAACCTAATTGGTCCTGCTATTCAACCCATAGGTGGAAGCAGAAGAGATGGATTAATACCTTTCTCAAGGTATTTGTGTGTAAGTGAATGAATTGAATTCGACTGGAATTCGAACTCGGCTCTCCAATTTCTCATTCCGAGTTGATTTAAATTACACTGCAATGCCCATACAGACTACTCTAATGATAACTCCTGACTTCCAAAACAATTTATTAACTCGTAAGAATATCAAAATTATTACAACTATATGAAAAACTATTATCGATATGATCCAAAGCAAAAATATCCATAGCAACAATAATTCGGAAGTAGGTATATATAAAAATGAATTTTCGGTTTTAAAAATGTTTTTCAATAAAATTTTGACAATAACATTTTTCGGGTTACAATATTTTGGGAAACTTGAAGAAATTTAGAAAAGACTTATCTATGAACAGATAAAGTAATATTCACATAACAATTTATAAAATACTCCACCCACGTCTATTGAACAGGTGAAGAGGCTCATCCCTTGTTCCATGCTTAGGATGTGGTTTCCGGCTTTCTCTTCTCCATTCTTTTCACTCTTTTATTTATTTATTTATTTTTTTCCTCAATTGGAGCAGATATAGACTAACCTATCGCCCGGTTCACACTCCACCAACGTCTAATGAACAGGTGAAGAGGCTCATCCCTTGTTCCCTGTTTAGGATGTGGTTTCCAGCTTTCTCTTCTCCATTCTTTTCACTCATTTTTTTATTTATTTATGTTCATCAATTTGAGTAGATAGACTAAACTATCGCCCGGTTCACACTCCACCCACGTCTATTGAACAGGTGAAGAAGCTCATCCCTTGTTCCCTGCTTAGGATGTGGTTTCCGGCTTTCTCTTCTTCCTTCTTTTCACTCCTACTTAGCCCCCTGCGCTTCAGTGGCGTTACCGCCTTGCTCGGGGTGATATGAATAAAAAAAAATATATAAGAAAGATGTTCACCTGCAACTTTGATCCAAACAATGCTACACTTATTAAAAGTGAAAGTACCTTACTAAGACGGAGGATTCTTGAGAGTTCTCCTATCTAACCTTGGCAAATTAGATTAAAAACTGAAACAATACAAACAAAATCATTACTATAACTCGCATGAATACTAAGGAGGGTGCTGGTCTTATTTCAACCCCAGTAAAAGCCACAATATAATATTTCTTTCCTAAGCTATTTCTGTAGACAGATGCCCATGATATAATGCACCTGCTTTTATTTAATATTATCGGAACCCGTGGAATTTCCACGGAAAGATAATTATGAATTTCCAGAAAGATTTTACTTTGTCATCCTACAAATGATAGTAACGTCTTCAAACATAAAGGTATTGAATAATAAAGTAACGATAACACAGAGTGTAATTTTATTAAAATATCTATAAAAGTAATGTCCATAGAAGATATGTTACTGTAATCTTATAATATATTAAGCGGCTTATGCACAGACCATAACCTAAATATTGTACGCTCTTTTGTGAGAGATTTTGAAAGAGAATTTTTTTTATTACAGAAAAATCATGGCTATTCTGTCCATTGTAAACAAAAAAGATCAACTGAGTCATGGCCAAGGGTATAGAGGCCAGGAATTTTGTTATTAGGTCACAGGATACGACAACAAACCTACCTTATTTTACTATATTGTACGGGGCACACACATATACATACACACAATTACTGCTACAACCACCAGCTTAAACTGCTACTGATACGGTAATGATATAGGTTCACTCCTCCTACTCTCTAGCTGTTTTAATACCCTTCCGTTTGACAAAGGTGAGGGAAAGGCTGAGGTGAGTAAAAGGATAGAGGGAAAAGAAAAAGCTCGTGTAGAGAGTAAGTGTGTAACATACGAGGGAACTAAGTAACTAGGTAACTAAGGAAGGAACAAGCAGAATTATTATATAGATCTATAAAAGGTGATGGGCTGTAATTTGTTCACGGAAAAGCTACTAGAGTCATTGCAACAGGATAGATGTGGGGTAGACGATTATTCTGGTGTGAAAAATTGACTAACATTTTGCATACTGGATCATTCAAACACTTGTACTGCAATATTTTAATCAATATTTATATCTACGAAGCTTTCGAACCAAAAGAAATTTGATGTCATTTTAAATTTCTTAATAATACTTTATTAGCTACGTTCAATATATGAATGAAATCTAATCTAAACATAACTAGTAACAATTTCTTTTTTCCTGAATACGTTGGCTTGGAATATATTAAAAAATGTATATAGTTGTTAATCAAAAAAGTATTTGTACGGTGATATTTGACTGAACTGCATACATTGTTTTTATCATTAGTAATTACATGGATGCGCGTTGTGGTGCAGTGGATATCGGCTCGGAACGAGAAATCGAGAAGCCGAGTTCGAATTCCAATTGAATTCATTGCATTCACTTACGCGCAAATACCCTTAGGAAAGGTATTAATCCGTCTCTTCCTTCCAGTTATGAGTTAAATAACAGGACAGATTGGGCTCTATAGCTATGGCTGGCAACCAGCCTACCGCAGAAAACAATGGCAACCTACTGCGGGATAATCTTCTGCCCAATCTTTCGAGACATGAACGTATAAGCGTGTTTCACGTTTGGCAATTAACTGACTGAATTACATAGCATTTTTTTCTTTTGCAAGAATCCTGATAATCATCATTAATATAATAACCGAAAAAATATCTTCTGAACTGACCACTTTCTAGGCTCAGATTTAGAGTATTAATCTTCTAAGGTAATGGTAGCCTTATCCGAGATATGAGTCCTGGGTATGACGGTAGCCTGTCCCCTGATTGGGAGGTTGTGAGAAGCATGGAACCACCTCTTAATTGCTGTTGTTCTCAGGTCCACCCTGACCCGAAATGGTTGCACCTGTTAGGGTCCCAGCTATGGGCAAATAGTTAACACCTAAACTTGGATCAAAACACTATGAAATTGTAAAAATAGACTTTTATAGAAAGATATACATTTTTGAATTAAAAATATTTCCAACAATACATTTTAAAGGGAAAAAAATTAATGCCATAAAACATTTTTGAAGGAAAGCATTATTACCAGCAATATATTTTTGAATACACAACTAGAAAAAGAAAAAAAAATCTTCATCTAAATCTAACTAAACCAACCTTCTCACTATAACCAAACATTAAAGGAAATACTTTAACACCCCATCTATTTTGCATTAAATAACCCGCAGAGGTTGATATGCCGTGAAACAAAACTCAAACCTATCCGAGATATGATAAATGCGTATTGGGGCTAGTGCTACAAAAACTAAGATTAAAACACGTCTCAACTCGGCATCTAATCAGCTTCCAAACTGCAAACATGATGATACTGACTTGATATAGAGTTGTTTCTATTGATAGAAACATGCCCGATTTAGTGTTGTTTCTATTTATAGAAACATGCTTGAAACACTGTCCAGTAAATGGCAGGGAAATTTAGGGAGCCATAAGTCTAAATAAAGTTTATCTTTTTGAAATCCCTCTTCTTTCAACTATTTACTCCAGCTTGCTTGTAGGTCATGAGTTTTTTTTCTCAGTCTTTGCCAACGATTGTTTTAAAATGATCAATTTTCCAAGTCCTTTTTCTTCAATATGTGTCCTATAAATGTTGTCTTTTTATGACTCTAAGTATCACTGTCCTTTTTTGTTTCCATAAAACTTCACCTTTAAAAAAATATTCTCAGTATCCTTCTATTGCCTCGTGATTCTTCTTTCAATTGTAAAGAGATTCTCCAGAATTCATAGACATACTTCATTTATATAGAGCATACCTTCAAAACATTTTCTGTTCTTTGTAATTCTGCATAATATTTTGACATGTTATTTCTCCAAAACGTGGCAACTATTTGCTTAAGCCGATCAAATATCTCACATGCTACTTTCGCCTGTCACTCGTTACTTCTATCTACCCTGGTAGTATGTGATTCTCCAAGCCTTCCTTCCTCATTACCTCTCCCATTAATCATTTCAACTATCTTACACTTTCATTTTGTTTCCATTTTCTACAAATTCTCGTCATTTTTCACATGTTTGGCTCATGGTATGCTCAGCATCCTTCTGTAGATCCATATTTATGTTGATTTTAGTATATTTCCTTCTCTTTGAAGTGATTTTCAGTATTCGCTGGAATATAGGGGGCATATACGTAAAAGCTTAGAACTTTTTTCAACGAAATTTTCTTGATGCTCAATACTGTACTCAGCTTTTGGAATGTGTCTTCGGATCTCAATGTCGCACTTTCCGTTTTCCGTTAGAACCCTTCCGAGGTATTTATATTTCTGAACCGAACCCTTTAGTTTTATCACTGGGTTATATCATTCTTATGCTTATAATTTTTCTGCGTCTAAATACATGCAAACGAACAATACGTGACAAAATTAAGCACCCGCGGGTATAGAAACGCGTAATTCTTTAAACCAATGTGATATCGATTTAAAAAAATTGAAACGTTTTGCTTCATTTATTTACATATTCGAATTTAACATATTCTTCTGCAAGAATAAGCAGAACAATTCTCAGATGGACACAAATAACGAATTAGGGACTAATGGCATAACTGAAAGGATTTTTAATGAAATCTCCCAGCAACCGTTTGTTTATTTCTTTCTTGCACAAATTAGATGTGCGTTGTCGCCTTGGAACGAGAAATCAGGGAGCCGAGTTCGAATTCTAATTGAATTCTTTACTTTCACTTACGCACAAATACTCTTGGGAAAGGTATTAATCTGTCTCTTCCCTCCAATTATGGATTAAATAACAGGACAGATTGGGTTCTATACCCTTGGCCCATTTCGAGACATGATCGCCCAAAGCGTGTATCACGTATGACACTTAATTGACTGACTGATTATAATAGTTTGAAACATAATTAAAACTTCTACTGGGCATAAAATAGGGGATCGGTTTTATATTGTTATGAAGTAATAAACTGATCCCCCAATAATTACTAGATAATAATATAATAGATCTTATCTCCCTCTATCTATGAATCAAATAATAGAACAGATTGTGTTCTATAGCCTTGGCTGGCAACCAGTATACCGCGGAAGGTAATGGCAACCTAGTGCGGGATAATCTTCTTCCGAGTCAGTCATGTTTGAGACATGATCGCTCATGGGTATATCACGTGTGGCACGTAACTGACTGACTTGCACAAATCTGTTTATTTATATAAATCCTAAAAATGAAGAAAAGACTGAAAATGTTATCAGGTTATGAGACGTATTGAAACGAAGTTCAGCCGGTGCGTTTGTCTTATTTCTTTGCGGAATGAAAAGCCATCAAAATTTATTGTAAGTAGGAAATAATTACTGAGGTCTGTTTAGTAGAGAGAACAATATACCCACGAGAAATGCAGGTAAACAAGTTTTCTTTACGATCAAACAACAGACATGTAGAGTGCTAATCGTTGAAAACAGAAGGAGGCACGTGCTTGCCCTCACAAACTGCATGCTTCAGATAAGGCCATATTGAACTAATTTTACCCACTCAACGGCAATGTAAGCAGCCGGTCCATTTCGTTCAAGTTGTTAGACGAGTAACACCACCCGGCTGAGAGTTGAAGTAGCTTCCTTTTTAAACGCAGAAAATTGTATATTAAAACATGAACATTTTAATGAAAAATATTTGCACGAAATAAATACCTGCCAATATTTTTTATATTATCACACAAGCAATAAGATTACTGAGGTAAATCCGTTATCGCCATAAAATTACTGAGGTAAATCCGTTATCGCCATTTTCAATGAAAATTCTTTTTGGAAATGGTAATTTGAATATAGAAAAAATGATGTCATAAAGAAAGCATATAATTTTTAATAGCTTTTATAAAATTATCGTATACTAACGTTGCTCTTTTTCAAAATAGCCAAGAATTATGAAGGCTGTGGTTAAAGAAAGTGTCGATGGAACAGATGACTAGGTGAAGAAAATAAAGAAGAGGTTTATTAAATACTCGTGTTAAGAACGGGGAAACTTTAGTAAATTAACTACGACTCAAATCCTACTCTAATGTGTATACTCGTTTTATTTAAAAACAGTCCATTGTCGCAGCAGTAGAAAACAACAAAACGGTAAGATAGTGTCTAGACCTTTATTTAAATCAATAAAATAATTTCAATGAAACTCAGATTTCAAAGAAAGGTGACAAAAGTTTGGAGATATGTAGCTAGCGTAACGGAGACTAAAATCTGCGAGTCGAGTTCAAATTCTAAGCGTTTTGAAATGAATTTCCTACTAGTCCATGCAAAAGGCATGAGTCATTAATTTCCTCGCGAGCTATGCGTTCAATAGCAGGTCATGATTTCTACATATGAATCATTTTGAGGATTTGTATTCGATGCCTTCAGATAATTATAAATTTTCACCAAGTTAGTGGATATCGGCTTGGAACGAGAGACTGGGGAGCCGAGTTCGAATTCCAGTTGAATCCATTGTATTCACTTACGCGCAAATACCCTTGGGAAAGGTATTAATCCGTCTCTTCCTTCCAGTTATGGGTTAAATAGCAGGACAGATTGGGTTCTGTAGCCTTGGTCGGCAACCAATCTACCGCAGAAAGCAATGGCAACCTACTGCGGGATAATCTTCTGCCCAGACAGTCATGTCTCTTTCGAGACATGATCGCCCAAGCGTGTTTCACGTATGGCACTTAACTGACTGATCTACAATTTTCGTTTCTAGATGGGACTCACTAGATTTTCTAAATTCTTGCAATATTTTACGATTAAGATTTGAGATACAAATAGCCAGAAAGGTGTATATTTAATCAATGATTCACAACACGTTCTAAAGTTAAACCTAGCTCCAAAGATATCTCAATAGTTCAGTGATTTCAGTGCGTATGGATCCATGAAGTACAATAAAACAAAAATCGATATCGCATGAAAAGCATTTAATCAACAAATTACTAACAATCGAAAGAAGAGATACAAAAGTTTATATATATATATATATATATGCGTTAATCAAAATAACAGTAAACACCAAAATAATAAGGAGAACAACAACACCAACTTATGTAATTGTAGAAACTCCAATAATTGCCCACTTTAAAATAGTTGTAAAATAAATTCAATTGTCTATCAATTCAATATAGTATCAAGTGAAAACCCAACTGTAAATAAAGGTCTACATCGGATCTACAAAGAACACTTTTAAGCAACGCTGGTATATGCACTTAACTACATTCCAAAACAACATATATCGAAACGAAACGTCTCTTTCTGCATATTTTTGGAAATTAAAGGACACAGATAAGAAGCACAAAGTAAAATGGAGAATCCTGGAAAAAACTAAAACCTGTAACTCGCTTAACGACATCTGCCCTTTATGCCTGAGTGAAAAGCTGCAAATTCTAAGTTACCACAATAATGGCGAACTATTGAACCGTAGGGATGAATTAGCAGTGTTATGTAAAGATCGAAAATATTTTTCGTGAAAATTTAATTAACCAAAAGGAATTAGTCATAACTTGTGCTCTAATATAACAATCAACTTACAGTGAAAATTATTTACCCATTTGAACTATAATGTGGCCCGACTAGATACCTTACTCAGATAAAATAATCCTCCCCAAAAGTTAATTAATATCCATATTTAATCCACAAAATAAAAAAACGAATATTGTATTAATAAAATAAAATAAACCCATACAACACTAAAAAGTCACTCTATTTCATCCACTCATAGATAGCAGTAAAATAAATAGTGTCTACCCTTTTTTAAAAAACCTAACATCCCAATATAAGAATTACATAGACGAAACTAAAAAGTGACCTGTCCAAAACTAAACTACCTCGCCCCCTCTCCTAACAGAAAGCTGTATCTCTGTGGTTACAAAATGCCGACAGACCCCCTTAGATACTCTAAATTTTCATCCCACACATCACTTACATATCACATTCCCAAAAATAAAACGTTTCCACCATTTATTTTCAGTTACACTAATCACCTGAAGAAGGACACTTGTTCTCTGAAACATGAGAAATTTTGTGTGGTGATACTATGCTTTTATAAACCATTGTAACAACTATTACAAAATGCTATATATATATATATATATATATATATATATATATATATATATATATATATATTAATTGTTTTATCCTAAGCAGGACAGTACCGCCACTGGTACGCAGGAGGTGACATAGGTGAAGAGCGAGTAGAAAGAAGAACTTGTTATATGGTAGTGTCGGAGAAAGGCAAAGAAAAGCATAGGAATACAAGTGTGAAGACAGTTGCGAGGGTAGATTGAGAAAGAAAAAGAACAAGAATACACAAGGTGATGGGGAAAGGACGAGAAAAGAACTGGAGTCAGCTAGACAAGAGATGGGAATTGACGTTGCAGATAAATTCTTGGAGATTGTCGCCGTCTAGGAAGTAAGTTTACGGAAGGGAGGTCCACAGACAGTAACTGCGAAAAAGAAATCGTGGATTATAAGTGGAGCCGCTTTTAGTTGATTTAACTGTAAAAGGCTGGGACCTTTTTGCCAGTCTGGTTGCTCAAGTAAATTATTGTGGATGGGGCATCAGTGATCTATGCTCGTCATAGCATAATAGACAAAAAGAAGCCACAGCTTGCCGTTGAGAAAGTAATAGGAGACGAGCTGGAATGAATGGCAGGAGCGCCAGACCAGATTATATATATATATATATATATATATATATATATATATATATATATATATTAACTAATTCTTAGTTGACATCCCCCTTTGCTTTTTCTTTTAATGCAATACTCCTTCTAGGCATGCTAGCGATGAGTACATGAATATCATCTTAAGAGATTTCTCGCCATGTTTCACGCAATAATCCTACAAGTTGCGGAGTTTTCGATCTAATATGCCCAAAACGTGTTCAATAGGGTTAATTTCAGGGATGAAAGTTTATTGATCCCATTTTGTCTCAAACTCCATCCCTGGTGAAGTGTACGATCACTGTAGTAACAATAGAAAGGGGTATTGAAAGGTTTTCAGATATATTTGACTAAGACCACTTTTATTTTGGCCCACGATACGTCCTCGCGGAAATTCGGATAGGGCTGATGCTCCTTTAGTTTGTGGCAAGTTCCAGTATTGTTATCTGCAATTTTCATCAAATAATCCATGTGAATTTATCTTGTTTTAAAAAAAATTGTCATGTCTGTATATATATATATATATATATATATATATATACATATATATCTATAGTTATTACATAGACAGATCTGTTTTGCTGTATTACAGCTCATCAGTACGGTTAGACAGCCGATTGTTTTTACCCAGGATTGAAACCCGACCGAATTATCATCAGTCGGCAATTATACCACTGAGCAATGCGCAAGCTACGTCTGCTATTCGGTGACTGTTATCGTTGCTTACCAATGTTTTATGTCACCACAAGATAAAATCATCGTTGATAGTGGATGTCTTTATGTTAACGTTCCTGTAACCTCTCTGAAGCTGGCTCATGTGAGCCGAAATCTTAGAACCAGCATAATAGTAAAAATATATTCAAATGTCAGACAATTTTTGTCTTTATTTTCAAATATCTTTTATATTTACACACACACACACACACACACACACACACACACATATATATATATATATATATATATATATATATACTGATGGTGTTCATAAAAATGATCAATGTAAAACAACAGAGTTATTCAGTATATATTAATAAATATACATAATATCTCTTGCACGACTCGGGGTTTTCATGCAGAATAGAATTTTCAGATTTTTTAATCATAATCTAACCCTTATATATATATATGCAGAGAGCAATTTTTCTTTCAAATATTATTCATTAAGTACGGCAGAAAAGAAAAGTTTAATTTGTTATACACACACACACACACACACACACACACACACACATATATATATATATATATATATATATATATATATATATATATATATATCCGCAGACAGATCTATTTCGCTGTATCACAGCTCATCAATACGGTTAGACTCCGATTGCTTTTTTAACCCAGGATTTAAACCTGACCGAATTGGCGCCATCGGTGATTTTACCTCTATGGGCGCTCGGTGGAATGAGGCAGACTTTGTAACGTGTATATTATCATTATAAACGCCCAACAGCTGAGAGTTTTCTAATTCATTGCTTAATGAACGATGCACAGATGCTATATATATATATATATATATATATATATATATATAAAGTAAAATATAAGTAAATCATCGAGCTTTATATTCGATCTCAACAGAATGCTGAAAGCACTGGACGGCCGTTTCGTCCTAAATTTGGGACTCATCAAAAGTGCGCATCCACTACCAGGAATCGAACCTAGACAGTTGTGGTTGTTATGCTGATGTTATACCAACTTTACCACGGGCCCTATATATATAATAATTTTGTATACATATACGCAACGAATAATTGTCTTTTCTTAATTTACTTATTTCGTTTTTTCTTTTCTTTTCTTCAATTATTTTTTTAATTATTTTACTTATCAAACAATGTCTAACATATGCACGTTACTTCGTGTTACCAAAGAGATATCGACTTTATTTAAATGATGCCTGAGCAATGTTATTTTAGCAAATGAATATAGGCATTTGATTGGATAAATCAACTTCAATATTCTTTGTCTCTATCTCTGTCTCTCTCTCTTTCTCTCACTCACTCTCCTTGTTCGTGTAGGTGTGTGTGCAGATATATATATATATATAGGTGTATATGTATGTCTTTATTCGGTTTTCTTTTTAGACGGTTGTTAGAACTCAGCCTACCAAATTTAGACATTAGATATTGAAATAATATTACATAATATTTGTTATCTCAATTAGTTGTTCGATTGCCCTGAGACGACAATAAAATTTGGTTATTGCTCACTAATAGAAACTATTAATCTTTCTTTCGGGAAACAGAAAACATTGTAATTATATTACTAATACAATAAACGCATCTATTTTCGATTTACGCTATTCTTCATTATTTCAGTGTGTAGGCCTTGTGTTTTTTTTTATAGTCTACGTCAATAAAACAATCTCCGACCAAATCAGTATCAAAGGGGTACTCGACTTTCTGTCGAAATAATTCGCTTATCGTGAAACAATTAAAAACATAATAAAATCGACCTGATCAATGAAAAAATATCACAAACTCATCGAACATCTGTATACTGATATATACATTTGTTTGGTAGCTTAATCAGTGTTTACATGCCACCGATAAAAGTGAAAGCGGCCTGAGGTGAAAATTGTTGGATTAAACGTTTCCTTGCAAGGAAAGATTCGGTATTTACTGTCGACTAGCCAGTGTAAATGGGGTAACGCTTTTCTTTAGTCTATGAACAATTGGCTGTGATCAAAGTGTAATATATGTTATTTGTCTTTCAAGCCTCTTCAGACAGAGCACAATTGCTGCCATATCTGGTCGGGTGCCCCTGCTGCTCTCCTTGGGCTTCTTGACAAAATACAAAGGAGGATCTGTAACGTGATTGATACTGACTTAGCAGACCGGCTGCAGCCGCTCTCACACCGGCGTGATGTAGCTTCCCTGTGCCTCTTCTACAAGTACTTTCATGGCTTCTGCTCCGATGAGCTTAGATCACTGGTGCCGCCCAAGCACGAATTTACACGAGATACTAGATTAGCAACTAGGTCCCACCCTTTTACAGTTAAACAAATAAGATGTAACCGTAAATTCTACTCCAACAGCTTCTTTTCTCGCGCTTCCCGCCTGTGGAACTCCCTTCCACAACTCTGCTTTCCCGACAGTTACAATCTCCAGGTGTTTAAATGTAGGGTCAATAGACACCTCCTATCACACTAACTCCCAACTATTCTCACAACACTCTCATCTACCCAACCCTCATTCTCGGTATCCTCACCCGCCTATCACCCACCCTCTGTTATTTCCTATATTTAACCAGCCTTTCTCCACTCTACGTAGCCCCCTGCACAGTAGTGGCAGTGACATGCCTTGCTCGGGGTGAAACGCTTATAAAAAAAAACAAAAAAAAACTCTTTGTCTTCGGATAATCAGTTAAGTGCCATACGTGAAACACGCGTGGGCGATCATGTCCCGAAAGTGACATGACTGACAGGGCAAAGGATTATCCCGCAGTGGGTTGCCTTTGCTTTCTGTGGTAGACTGGTTGCCAGCCAAGGCTATAGAACTCAACATGTTCTGTTATTTAACCCATAACTGGAAGGAAGAGACGGATTAATATTTTTCCTAAGGGTATTTGTTTTTTGTTTTTTTTTTTTAATCATATCACCCCAAGCAAGGCGAAAACGCCACTGATGCGCAGGGGGCTACGTAAGAGTGAAAAGACTGGAAAAGAGAAAACCGGAAACCACATCCTAAACAGGAAACAAGGGATGAGCCTCTTCACCTGTTCAATAGACGTGGGTGGAGTGTGAACCGGGCGATAGTTTAGTCTATCTACTCCAATTGAAAAAAAAAATAAAGAAAAGAGTGAAAAGATTGGAAAAGAGAAAACCGGAAACCGCATCCTAAACAGGAAACAAGGGATGAGCCTCTTCACCTGTTCAATAGACGTGGGTGGAGTGTGAACCGGGCGATAGTTTAGTCTATCTACTCCAATTGAAAAAAAAAATAAAGAAAAGAGTGAAAACCGGGCGATAGTTTAATCGTTTAATTCTCCATTAGAAAATCTATCAAAGTTATTATTGAGTTCCCTTGATTCGGTAGAAGCTGGACGTCTTCCTTGTTTTACATGTGTATAAAGGTGTCATAATAGAGCTGTCTTCAGTCATGTGAATTCTAATATCAACTCTTCGGTGTATTCCATGTATATTTTAGTCATTGCTGGTAATAATGGAGAGCTCATTGCTATGCCTTCATCCTGCAAATATATATCTGTTCCCATTGTGAAGTGTGTTTGTGTACAGAAGGGTAGTATCTACAACGGGTTATCGATTGGTATACTGGTACGTTCTCATATCATTCTCAATGCCAGTTTGTCCCTAATTACCGATAATGTCTCAACTGTGAGGACCTTGATGAACAGACTCACCACATCCAGGCTTACCATCCGGAAAGTGAGTGGCGTTTCGAGCACATAAAGGTGATATTTCTTTTAATGTGTCAGTTATATCATATGATGGAATAGAGAGCCTTGGTGGCTCGGTTTTATCGGAATACTGTCTTTGTGAATTTGGGAGAGACAATATACGTGAGATAGCTTACTGTAAGAAAACTGCTTGTATATCTTAGGTGGGAAGTGGTTCTTGTCCTTGATTAGCATTTGCGAGAGTCGTCATTTTGTTTTTGTTGTGGGATATCCCCTTTTTCTATGATAACTTAATCGACCTGAGTATACATATAGACTTGCCATAGTAAGATAGATTAAATCTCTTAGAGAACATAGTCAATGGGAGAGGCGGTCTGTGTCCTTTCTTCGACCATGTTCTGTTCAGGACCCCAACTCTAATCACGTATTATAATGGCACTTTGGTTAGCAACTCTGAATGTCTGGGGCTGAGGTCGGTGTCTCGGTGTGTAAGACTTACTCACGCCTCGGTGTGGATGTTTGTTGTTTGCAGAAAAACCGGTTTTTAGCTGCCGACTATGAGGGCATTTTGTCCATGGGTTTTGATCTCTATTCAGCATGTTTTGATAGTCGTTATAGAGGTGTTTCCTGGCTAGTGAGCAAGTCTTTGGGTGCAGTGTTTACGTTTGAATTCACAGATTCAGCGGGCAGGATTTGTGTGCTAGATATTACCATAAAAGAGAACGCGTCAATATTTGATAGCCAATATTTCCAGCAACAGCTGTTACTAACATTAAAACGGGAATTGACGGGGGCTGGTGTAGGGAATAAGTGGTGGGATTCCTTAAAATCCAAACCAAGGACGTTTGCTGCCGACTATAGTCGTCGGCGGCTCAACATAGCTAATTTAGCGGTTCAACCGGCAGTAGAGAAAAAAGTTGATCGGGCAGTGAAATCCCGTAATAGTGGGGACGTAGCCTTAGCTAGGGCCGTGCTGACCTCCTACTTTATCATGAAGGACCAAGCTCTGGTAGTTAAAACTAGGTTAAAAAGTATTCTGAGGCAGCGAATATGTCCGCTGAATTGGCTGCAGATGAAGCTAGGAAAGCAGTCAGTCGGCATATCGAAAACATCACATTGCTGGAGGAGCGTACCGTGACCCCAGACGTGTATATATGTGGGTATTTTCGGGATTACTTCCAGGATTTTTTCACCAGGGAGTCTGGTCTGAGTACTGCTCAGTTCGATGCCTATTTAGCTGAATTTCTCAGCCACGAAACGGCTGAAGCAGCTGGGATTGAGGAGTCGGAAATCTGGGATGCACTGAAACAGGTTGGCCAGTACAAGACTCCGGGATTGGATGGTCTTCCCTACGAAATGTACTTGAGGCAGTCGTCCGTTTTTGTCCCTTTGCTGGCGCTGATTTATAACAACTGGATGGAGCAGTCGTCTATATCTCGAAGCTTTACCAGGGGTGTAATCAAGTGCCTCCGCAAGAACAAGAGTGGTAGAGGTGGCTTAGATAATTATTGGTCTTTAACGATGTTAAATACTGACTTAAAGATTTTTGTTAAGGTCTTGGCTCGCCGTTTGCAGCTTGTCCTTCCTAGTCTGATTGGCCCGAGTGGACTGTTGCTGTAAAGAGCAGAACTATTCAGGACAACCTTCATTTGGTGCGCCTGATCCTCGAGAAAATCGAAGTGAAGACGCGCTGATCAATTTAGATCAGTTCAAAGCATTCGATAAGGTTGACCATCGGTTTTGAACTCTATTCTTTCCGCCGCCGGTTTCGGGCCGTACTTTCGCTCCTGGATTCGAATACTGTATGCGTGCCCCGGTGCGTTGGTGGAAGTGAATGGGAAAAGATCTCTCTCTATTCGTTAAGGTTGTCCACTTTCACTTTTGCGTTACGTTCTTGCGTTGGAGCCCTTTCTTTGCAAGTTAAAAGCGAATCCAATCATTCGCGGAATTCTCTGCCTGGTGCTATCACTTCAGCCAAGTCCTCCGCCTATGCTGACGGCGTTTCGGTTTTTGTGTCGAGCAGAGCCATGATTGACGAAGTTAGCTGTGGGACGGTGACAGGGGCCAAGATCATTCTCGATGTCTGTGGGCTTGCAATTGGGTGCACGGAAGGGAGTTTCTCTTCCCGGACCATTCTTCTGGACGGACGGGCCGATTAAATTCTTAGCGTCTGGTTCGGTCGCGCTTTCCGGTTGGAAATGAATTGGTCGGAGGTTCGAGAGAAGGCCGAGGGCGCAGTTCGTCTGTGGACTCAGAGTAAACTTTCCGTGAAGGAGAGGGCGGAAGTATGTGCCTCGAACATCTACCCTATTTTCCTTTGCCAACTCTCAGTAATTCCTCTCCCGTGAGCCATTCAGTTGGGTTTAATTCTGCCCTTGTTCTTCTTTTTGTGGGGAGAAGGCAAGGCTCTGAAGTTGCGTCGGGGGATCTGTTGCCTCCATCCTTCTGAGGGCAGTCTAGGCATGCCAAGCGTTGAGATTCGTCAACTCACGCTGTGATTTAGGCTCCTATATCGAATGTGTATGAAGGCGGATGAGAACGGCGCCCTCGTTAAAGAGGACGTCCATAAAAATTTCCGATCCTTGAGAAGTGTGCACATGTCTGAGGAGGAGGCCAGCCGTACTACTCGAGGCGAGTGCTCCTATCACGAATGTTGTTTGACTCTTCAGTTCCTCTTGCGGGCGACGGATGACTGTTTCAACGCTCACGCGTTGTCTATTAAGGCGTTATATCGGGTGTTAGTGAGGGAGGCGTTCAAGATTAACTGAGAGGCAAGCTCGGGCTGACGAAGCAGGAGGATCGCTCGATATGGCCTTGGGCGCCCGGTTTGAATTGTCTCACTAACGACGAGGCATCATTCACCTGGCTGATGATTCGTAAGCTACTCTGGGTAAGCAAGAAGCTTCATGCAGCGGGCATAAAATCGGTTTCAACCTGCGTGCGTTGTGGGCTGAGAGAAGAGACCGTCGATCACGCATTCTTCCACTGCAGAGTTGTTGCCTTGTTGTGCAAGTATCTTGAAGATCTCATGGTTCATATGCTGCGTGGAAAGTTCTTTGCCCTTAAGAGTAGTTCTTTTTGTAGCAATGACGCTCCTCCGTTATCTAAGGCTGGGCGTGATTTGGACGTCGTGGCAGAAGGAATTCTATGGTGATGAGAAGTTTACCTCTTCTCAACTTCTCTTCTCACTTCATCAGCAAAGATCAAAACAAGATTTTTTAATTCCAATGTGGTACAAAAATTCACATACCGGATGGACCACAAAAAATATCCATAAAGAGAGAGTTAAAAAATGGGAGTGGGGATTCTTCATCTTCTATGTGCCCTGTCTCTTCAGGACGTAGGCAATCATGGTTCTCCACGTCTTTCTATCCCTTTCTGGCTCTTAGTATATTTGTTCCTGTTACACCTAGCGAACCCCGTTCCGTCATCCACCTGATCAGGCCCTGCATATATGTTATGCGCCGCTTTCCTCTGTCTCTTTTTCCATCTATTTGGCCCTGTCAGTATCGAGTTCTCCAAGCTCTCCTTCTTCATTGCATGTCCCAGGAACTTCAGTTGTCTCTTCCTTATGCTCACTATTAATTTGCCATTCTTTCCAACACCTCATCGTTGCTTGCATGCTCAAAGATATTCGCAGCATCCTTCTGTAGAACCACATTTCCGCTGCTTCAAGTTTTGTCCTCATTTTCGATGATATTGTCCAGCATTCACTGTTGTATTGAAGAACTGATAGCAATCAAGCATTCTTTTCTTTGTTTCTAGTGCAATTTTCCTGTGTATTAGTAATTTACTCAGTTTCTGGAACGCGTCCTTTGCCATTCCAATTCGCCTCCTGATCTCTGTGTCGCAGTTTTCATCTCCTGTTAGAACACTTCCTAGTTATTTAAATCTTTGTACTTGCTTTATTCTGGTATCCCCCACCTGTATTTGGCATTTTAGGTTGCACCTTTGGCTGATGACCATGCATTCAGTTTTCTTAAAGTTTATTTGTAGTCCTTTTTTGTCACTCTCCACCGCTACTCTCTGTAGGAGGTCTAGTTTTCTTTCCGTGTCTGCAATCAGCACTGTATCATTTTCATACCTTATGTTGTTTAAGTTGTGGCCTTCAATAATAAATCCTGGAGTATCATCTGAAGAAAAAATTATTTAAAATTTGTCGCCAAGACATAAAAAAATAAACAGATACAGAGATTCATGACTTGATATTAGAAGATGACTGTTAGATTATATATATATATATATATATATATATATATATATATAGTCTTTGAATCTTCACTCGCCCGATCGACTTAGTCGATTAAAAAATTAATTGGGAGATTAAAGTTTATTGCTTTTCTCGCCTGCGGTTGATTAAAAATTTCGCAATGAAATGTGTCCCTTCAATTTTTTTTTTAACAATATCACACCGAGCAAGGCAGTAAGGCCACTGGTGTGCAGTGGGCTACGTAACAGTAAAAAGATTGGAAAAGAGAAAGTAGGAAACCACATCCTAAACAGGGAACAAGGGATGAGCCTCTTCACCTGTTCAATAGACGTGGGTGGAGTGTGAACCGGGTGATAATTCAGTCTATCTACTCCAATTGAAAAAAAATACACAAAAAGGAAAAGTGAAAAGATTGGAAAAGAGAAAGCCGGAAAACACATCCTAAACAGGGAACAAGGGATGAGCCTCTTCACCTGTTCAATAGACGTGGGTGGAGTGTGAACCGGGCGATAGTTCAGTCTCTCTACTCCAATTGAAAAAAAAATTAACAAAAAGGAAAAGTGAAAAGATTGGAAAAGAGAAAGCCGGAACCCACATACTAAACAGGGAACAAGGGATGAGCCTCTACACCTGTTCAATAGACGTGGGTGGAGTGTGAACCGGGCGATAGTTCAGTCTATCTACTCCAATTGAAAAAAAAATTAACAAAAAGGAAAAGTGAAAAGATTGGAAAAGAGAAAACCGGAAACTACATCCTAAACAGGGAACAAGGGATGAGCCTTTACACCTGTTCTATAGACGTGGGTGGAGTGTGAACCGGGCGATAGTTCAGTCTCTCTACTCCAATTGAAAAAAAAATTAACAAAAAGGAAAAGTGAAAAGATTGGAAAAGAGAAAGCCGGAACCCACATACTAAACAGGGAACAAGGGATGAGCCTCTACACCTGTTCAATAGACGTGGGTGGAGTGTGAACCGGGCGATAGTTCAGTCTATCTACTCCAATTGAAAAAAAAAATTAACAAAAAGGAAAAGTGAAAAAGATTGGAAAAGAGAAAACCGGAAACCACATCCTAAACAGGGAACAAGGGATGAGCCTTTACACCTGTTCTATAGACGTGGGTGGAGTGTAGACCGGGCGATAGTTCAGTCTATCTACTCCAAATGAAAAAAAAATAAACCAAAAAAGAAAATGAAAAGATTGGAAAAGAGTATATAAGAAAAGGAAATCTGATTCCGTTACAACCCAAAAGTATGCCATTGAAGATTCACAAGTTACTTAGAATGGTCTGTGATGACAGTATTGAACTTTTTCGTTCTTATGAATATTCAAATCTCAAAGGCAATATATATATATATATATATATATATATATATGTGTGTGTGTGTGTGTGTGTGTGTGTGTGTGTGTGTGTAAAATATACTCAGTTATGATCTGAGATTAAGAACAGGATGGTTAAATAAAAAGAAGACAAGTTTTTAAATACAGTTTTCCTATTGTCTTCCTTTTATTTAACTATATATATATATATATATATATATATATATATATATTCCTGAGTTGTTCTAAACATCATATTTTGGCTTTAATTTCAGGTGAAAATAAAGACAAAAATTCCAAAATGGGGACACCTTTTTTTATTAATTTGGTTCTAAGCTTTCGGCTCACATGAGACATCTTCAGAGAGGTTACAAGGACGTTAACATAAAAACATCCACCATCAAAGACGATTTTATCTTGTGTTGACATTAAATCCAAACAGCCCACCCTTAATCAAATCATATTTAAATCTGGTCATAACACATTACATTGCATTTAAATATATAGTTCTGTTATCATTCCAATCACTCACGCGGTGTGATGTCATAAGACCGCATTACAAATTTACGAACTGCGTTTGCTATTTGGTAACTGTTATTTTTGCTTAGAAAAGTTTTATGTCAACACAAGATAAACTCGTCTTTGATGGTGGATGTGTTTATGTTAACGTCCGTGTAACCTCTCTGAAGATGGCTCATGTAAGCCGAAAGCTTAGAACCTAATTAATAAAGAAATATCCAAAATGTTGGAGAGTTTTTGTCTTTATTTTCATCTGAAATTAAAGCCAAATTACGATGTTTAATTCATTGTCTCTTATATTTAACAGTATATGTTCAGAAAATTATCTGCTACCTCGATACATTATATATATGTTTGTGTGTGTGTGCGCGCGCGTATGTGTGTATGTGTATTAAGTTTTAGTTGCTATTTTAAAAATCAATATGGTGACATACGCAGTATGTGTGCATGTACTTGAAGAATAAATAAAATATTTTGAAATTGTAATTCTTTTATGAATTTATTTTATACTTTTTTAATCAAATTATAATTGACAGATCCGCCCATCTGTTACCGCGTTTCCGATTTTACATCGTATTTCCTTGCCAATATCACAATATCTGCAAGGTTTTACTTGAATTTCTATTTGATATTTTTACGACATATTCCTTTTAAACTGAACCAATTAATTTTACAAAGAAATGCTGAAAAGTTTTAAACCTAACCAAAATGTGTTGTTCGAATAAAATTCTAATGTTTGGTTAATTGGCCAGATTTGTGGACGTGAATCCAACCATGTAATTTCCAGCTTTGTGTTATACCAATTAATTTTAGGCGAATTACAAATTGTTCATTTAAGAACTCATTCTAATAAAACGGAACCAATTAATTCAATGGGACTCTAAGGTTTCACACTATTGATTTCGAGACTGTTTGTATTCTTAAATACCTTGTTTCTCCCATTCTTTGAATGACCTTCAGGAATAAATCTTACCCTGAAATACTTCCCGCCATTAATTTATAAAATAGAAAATGGCATTGATTCTTTGTTGACCAATCAGATTGACGACGGATTAAAAAATAAATAAATAAATAAATACAAAAAAAAATAATAGCCAATGAATGCTGGAATTATTCTTTACATTTCTGAGAGATTACAAAATTAGAAGTCCGAGCACGCAATGATAAGTGACGAGGTTTGCATGAGTGAATTAAAATCGATTGCGTGATTGGATGAATTTTGGCGCGTAAATAAAGAGTAATTGGACTCTGTTTTGTCTCCTCTGAGTCCAAGTTAAGCGATGTGGTTGGCGTTGATAACAAGATAGGAAGCATCGTCCACTAATTGGAGTTAGTGTCCGTAAGCCAATGTCTCCATCGTAAATCTGAGGTTTCTCTTTTTTATTGGTCATCAAAAATGTCAGAAGTCACCATTGATGTGAGGTATCTACAGTTGGCCAAAGTTTGTTAAGACTCGACCAAATTTTCAAGTGAAAAATCCTTGGCTCAGGTCTCCGTTCTGAACATGTTCACATACTTGAAAATATAGATTTCCATTTTGTCGTAGATCAATGGGTTTTCGGATTCATTGAGTATAGAATATTTGAAATGCTTCCAAAATAGTTAGTCAAGTATGGATGTTGCCTACAGAAACGCGTGACATCCTGTTCTGCGTTATGTCCGATATTATTATGCAAGTTAATGGCTTCACAAAAAAATGGTGTTAATCAGTTGATAATGTTAATATTTTCACTATCTAAACTTGTTTATAAATGGAACTTTGTCTGTGTGTGCATGTGTGTGTCTGTGTATTCGTTACCTATATACGCCGAAACGGCTGAACCGATTTTCTTGAAAATTTACACAGTTGTACTATAAGTGTCTGCGAGTGTTCTTAGCTAGGGTTTGTGCCGAGGTACCGCCGATAAATATCGAAAATCGATAATCGAAAAAATCGGGTTATAGAAGGAGTGGTCCGATTTTAATCAAATTTGATACACTCATAGACAAAGACACAAGAAACGATATTTAGAAGTTTCAAGGTTGCAGTTCTTACAATAGTGCAGAAAATCGACAATATATATAAAGGCAAGATGTTTGTGTGTGCAAATCCACAATTTTTATCCGATTCTCACCAAACTTCACACAAATATTTGTTTAGGCTGGGTCTAAGCTTCAGGACCATGGATTAGTTTTAAAACTTTCATTACACCCGAGCAACGCCTTGCTATACTGCTAGTTTTAAATATAAACCGAAGAAAAAGAAATTTCTATTTCGAGATATAGTGTTCTGAATTCAAGAATAAATGACACATTTTTTCAAAGTTTCAAAATTAAAGTTTTTAAGTGTAACTGAAAAAAAAAGAAATTTAAATATTCTTTAAAAGCAATAAAATAATTCAATATATTTTGAAATTATTGTTTATTTTATTTCTTTTGTTATATAACTTATAAATATTGTATTTATTTGAAGTTACAACAGTCAGTTAATTGCCATACGTGATACACGTTTGGGCGATCGTGTCTCGAAAATCTCACTGGGTAGAATATTTTCCCGCTATATATTGCCATTACTTTATGTCGTAGAATGTTTTCAAACCAAAGCTATGAAACCAATCTGTCCGTTTATTTAAACCATATTTATAGGGAAAAGACGGATTAAGTATTTTTCTCAAGGGTAGTTGCGAGTAAGTGAATGCATAGAATCGAACTGGAATTTGAATTAGGCTGTCTGATTTCTCGATCCTGCGCCACAACCAACCGTGAGTATGTGGAACTAAAATCGGAATCTATCAGTTTTCTAATGTGTGTCCTGGTTGATTGAAGTGTTCAGCTATGGGGGAATAAGGGTTGTTTTGGCGTATGCTTAGTTTATGATTATTAAAACCAAATCAAAAAATGTTTCCAGCTTCACTAATATATCCACTATTTGGAAATATTGAGCATATATTCACCAATATATCCACTATTTTGGACAGACGCTTCTCGCGCCGGATGCTTCTAGTTTAAATTTTAAAATCATTTGTTTCTGCTGAAAGGCCGAGGCCGGTTTCAAATATCAATTATATATAATAATAGAAAAAAAATAAATACTGTCAAAAAATGCATTTTTAGCTTACAACTTTTTAGTAGTTTTTCCGATATATATATATATATATATATATATATATATATATATATATATATATATATTGAAGGACCGAGGGCGGTCTGAAATATAAAATACAATAATAAAAATAAACAAATACTGTCCAAAAATACATTTTTAAATTCAAAACTTTTTAATATTCTTTCCTATATATATTAAGACAGTATACGTGGATCATCACTATGTTATATATATATATATATATATATATATATATATATATATATATATATATATATAATTTATTATTCTTTCTTTAAACTATTTTTTTCCAGAAACACCGAAGCTGTCTGGATTAGTATGGATTTTTTTTTGTACAACTAAGTTGAACACCGTTTCATTTTGAGATTTCATAGTTATATATTTATAGAACATTACATTTTTTAGTTTAGTACATTGTTTATCAATTTATAGTACAGTTCTTAGTATTGTCGAAAACATTGCAGAAATAATGTTTGTATGGTAACGATTTTTATTTTAATTCTTTTATCTGCTATTTTTTTACAAACTTAATCATATTTTGTATTTTGTGTCTGATATATATATATATATATATATATGCCTATTTAATATATATATATATATATATATATATATATATATATAGGCATGCAAAGAAGAATCCAAAGGAGTATCCTGTACATACAGTGGTAGGATAACTCACTAAGAGAGCTCTAAATATATATGTATATAAATACATATACAGCAAATATAAGGCAAAATTTAGGCAGACACGTTATTTCATGGTAAATCGGAAGTATATGCCTATTTAACGCGAACCATCATCAGCTTCCATCTTTATTGTACAGAAGATTTTACACGAATGAAAAAAACTTCTGTACAATAAAGACGGAAGCTGATGATGGTTCGCCAGAAATAGGCCCATGCTACCGATTTTCCATGAAATAACGTGTCTGCCTAAATTTTTCTTATATATATATTTATATCTATAGAGTTAAATTCTGATAATTTTTGGTGCTAAAATTAGACTGAATCATATTTTGTATTTTTGTGTCTGATATATATATATATATATATATATATATATATATATATAGTTTTGAGTTGTGATAGGTTTTGGTGCCAAAATTGTTGTTTTATCAGTACATTTACTGATAAAAGTCACTTTGGCAAGCAGGTTATTTGTCGCAATATGCTCGATATCGGGGTCGAGATACAGCCTTGAGAATTTTAGCGCAAATTATTTGTCACTTTCACTGAGCAGGTTCATGCCAACTTCAATAGTATGTATTATTTTAATAATTTCACACCAGACAAGCAGATAAAATAACTAAGACGCAGCAGTGTTACTGAGTGTGGATAATGCTTGAAAACAGTAATAAAGTGGCGAGAACGATAAAAAAAAGATAACGAATGCCATTGCAATCGATTTTTTTGAAGAGCAAACATGACTGGAAAGAAGGAAGTACAAGAGAAGAAACTTTTCGAACACGGTTAAATCCAGCAATTTCGTAAGACGATGATAATTTGACGCCAATATAGTACTTCAATTCATAAAGACAGGATACCATATAGGAAAGGTTATCGCTATTATATTAGTGATTGAAGAAGGACAAAGAAAATTTCTGAATGTGACTAAAGCCGAGATGCCAGAAGGGAACCAATAATATTGCAGATCTTTGTATTTCGTCACGAATAGTAGCATCGCTAGAGCAGATGTAGCAGCAATATTCACAGAATGGACGAATGGTAAACGTAAAAACATATATGATAGATACTGGTGAGTAAAACTGTTTATCACGACGCAGTAAACCAACATTTTTAGCGGCATTAAAGGGCAACCCAATATGCCAAATACAAGTCGGAAGTATTAAAATCAAGCAGTTACAGAAATGTAAGAATCTGGGAAGTGTTCTTACAGAAGACGGAAAGTGCGACACAGAGATCCGAAAGCGAATTGACTAAGGAAGCATTCCAGAAGTTGAGTAAAGTTTTAAGGAACCGGACAATTTCGCTAGAAACAAAGAATAGAATATTGGATTGCTATGTGATGTCAGTTCTTCAATATGGCAGTGAATGCTGGACAATACTATCAAAGATGAAGGAAAAACTTGAGGCAACTGAAATGTGGTTCTACAGAAGGATGCTGGGAATATCATGGATGAGCATGTGAGCAATGATGAGGTTTTTTAAAGGATGGAAGCGAAAAGGAAATTAATAATGAGCATCAGAAAAGGATATCTAAAGTTCTTGGGACATACAGTGAGGAAGGAGAGCTTGGAGAACCTGATACTAACATGGAAGGGAAACGAGTCAGGATAACATATTTAAAGTGCCTGAGCTGGTAGATGACAGAACAGGAGTTGCGTGGTGTAACAGGAGAAAGTGTGCTAAGAGCTACTAGGGACAGGAAGACGTGGAAAGCCATGATCGTCTACGTTCTGAAAAGACAAGGCACATAGAACAAGAAAATATGTTATCTGACACATTTCTCTGACATTTTGTCGTGGCTTTTGTTCGAGTAGATTTTTTAAATATTGATTATCACTTGTAGATATATTCCTTCTACTACGTTGACATTCAAGGCTCAAGGTATCTTCATCGTAGAAATTCAGAAAGTAACCAGAAGTCAGAAATTTCACCCCATAACCTTTTAAATGTTGGCAGCAGTTTGAAGAGCATTATGAAAATATGATGAAAATGTTTTATTAGTGATACAAGCTTACTAATTAACCCATATCTGGAGAGACACGATGTGGATTTATAACTTTCCTAAGTATACTAGCATAAGCCCAACGGGATTTGAACACGCTAATTGAAAATTGGTTCTCCGATTAACAATTTCAAGCATTTAACCATTACACATCCCTTATATTCAAAATTAAAACCACCTTGTACACTTAAGCGGTCACCGTCCTAGGTACAGTCCAATTCGATATTGATGAATTTTGGTGTTCGGACATAATATATAGAAATATTATATAGAAATAATATATAGAAACATATATATAGTCATCCGCAGACAGATCTGCTTCGGTCTATCACAGCTCATCAGTATGGTTAGACTCCGATTGCTTCTAACCCAGGATTGAAACCCGACTGAATTGGCGTCAGTCGGCGATTCTACCTCTGGGCTATGGGCGTTCGGTAGAAGAAGGCAGCCGTTTTCGCATGTATATTATCATTATACCCGCCCAATAGCCAGAGTGCTCTAATGCATTAGTGAATAAGCGGTGCGTGCATGCGAGAGTAGCTACTGTTTTTCAAAGTCTATCATTCTTCCAGAGGGCTCAATCAGGGTGTGAGAGTGTAAATAGGATTAAAGTTTTATATATATATATATAGACATTTAAATATAAAACTTTAATCCAAAAAGAAAAGCAGGAAGGTAAATCCCAAAGAACCGATTCTAATTAATATTAATTACATTAATATTAAAAAATGATCAAGGTGAAGGGCTCAATGTAATTAATGTTTAAATTACAGAGCCAATTATAAAATAAAATAAATTTTGATGTTCAAATCAGTTGTATGGCTATTTCTACATGAAATCCCTAAGAGAACTTTCACGTCTCATCGGCAAGTTTTATTTCAAAATAAAGTAATATATATTAGCGGCGGAAGTTAAAAACAATATACTTCACAGAAAAATTAAAGGAGTGGAAGTAATAAAAAGTAGACAGAAATCAATGTCAGCTTTTAGATTTTGGAAGACCTTAATTTTAAACTGTGTTGTAAGTTAGAATTTAGCCTTGTCTGGCTCTAAGGAGGATGTGCGTTGTGGTACAGTGGATATCGGCTCGGAACGAGAAATCGGGGAGCCGAGTTCGAATTCCAGTTGAATCCATTGTATTCACTTACGCGCAAATACCCCTGGGAAAGGTATTAATCCGTCTCTTCCCTCCAGTTATGGGTTAAATAGCAGGACAGATTGGGTTCTATAGCCTTGGCCGGCAACCAGTCTACCGCAGAAAGCAATGGCAACCTACTGCGGGATAACCTTCTGCCCAGTCAGTCGTGTCTCTTTCGAGACATGATCGCCCAAGCGTGTATCATGTATGGCACTTTAACTGACTGACTGGCTCTAAGAAAAGGAAGTAGAAAGATAAAGAAAGAAAGGATTTCATGTAGAAATGGCCATACAACTGATTTGAACATCGAAATTTATTTTATTTTACATATCTCTCTCTCTCTCTCGCTATATATATATATATATATATATATATATATATATATATATTGTGCTTTTTTCATTCAATGCAAAATCAATAAACGTTTCTCTATTCAAATGCTTGCTATTTCCACCATTATATTCGTAATTTTATAACAGCGAAATATATTAAGTTTCTTTTTTTAATCACTTGACCCCAAGCAAGGCATTCCACTGCCACTATTGCGCAGGGGGTTACATAGGGGAAAGAGATGAGAAAGAGTGGTTAGTTATAGAAAATGTCAGAAGGAGGGTAATAGACGTATGAGGATACCGTGGATGTAGGTTGGGTAGATGGGAAGAGTGCTTGAGGGAAAGGATGCAAGTTAATATAAGAGGTGTCTATTGACCTTACATTTAAATTCCTGGAGATTGAAGGGAATTCCACAGGCTGGAAGTGCGAGAAAGAAGCTGTTGGAGTAGAAATTGTGGTTAAATTTTATCGGTTTCACTGTAAAAGAGTGAGACCTAGTTTCTAATCTACTATCTCGTGCAAATTCATACCTAGTGGGCACGAGTGATCTATGTTCATCGGAGCGGAAGCCGTGAATGTGTTTATAGAAGAGGCACAGGGAAGGAGGCGTAGTGTTTTACTCTCAGGGAGGCAAGCTTGTTCCATGCTAATGGGAGGTTGGAGTGATTGTTTATGATGGTTAATTGATAGCAGTCTCCCTTCTCCGGTGGGTGGGGAATATCTGTTATATATACTTGTTTCTTTTTTAATCCATATTTTTATTTTTTATCTATCTCCCTCGCTTGGTAGTGTAATAGCTGCTCACAGGCTTCTGATTTGTTTTTTTTTCTTTCTTTTATTGACATTAACTCGAACTATTGTTTTTTTTTAATACTGTATGTATTTCTTAAATTAATCTTTATTATATGTTTTCTACGGTTTATCAACCCTTTTCACGTTGTTTAAATTCAGAAAACATCTTTTAGATTGTTAGAATTTTCATTTGCTGTAATAATTGTTTAGTGATACAATACTTCCTATTTAGCTGATACCAGGGTGATAGAATAGATGGGTCCATATATTTCCCAACGTTTATTGCGCGCAGTCGAATAAATGTACCCAAATGGAATTGGAACTCGGTTATCCAATTAATAATCCATCACACCACTGACACATCCAAGCTTAGCACCACGTCATAGGTAATTACCAGGCTTGACGTTATTTAACTGCGGTGATTTTGAAGGAACCCGTGTTTCAACGTGGTATGGCCATAAGCCTTATCACAGGTTATGTCATGCCTGTCGTGTATATGGTCGAGAAGATCAAGATCAATATCAGGTGCTTTTCAGATATTTTCACTTTTATTTTGCTATCTGAGAACTTTGTTCTAAAATGGATCGGATACCTAACATTAACTTTAATGTAACATTGCAAATTATTGGGCAGAATGTTTAAGAAAATGTATGTGCGTTGTGGTCCACTGGATATCAGCTCGGAACGAGAAATCGGGGGACCGAGTTCGAATTCCAGCTGAATTCATTGCATTCACTTACGCGCAAATACCCTTAGGAAAGGTATTAATCCGTCTATTCCTTTCAGTTAAGGGTTAAATAACATGGCAGATTGGGTTCTATAGCCCTGGTCGGCAACCAGTCTACCGCAGAAAGCAATGGCAACCTACTGTGGGATAATCTTCTGCCCAGTCAGTCATGTCTCTTTCGAGACATGATCGCCCAAGCGTGTATCACGTATGGCACTTAACTGACTGACTGCATAGTAAATGAAATAGTTCAGTTGTTGAAAAGAAAAGCATGTAAGAATGGATTTGTAATTTTCATCTATGTCTTGTATGTTGACTAGTAGATATTTTGTGAAAGAATGAAATAATTTCAGTTATATTACGTGCATTGAATGTTGCTGCCATATCTGCTCGGGTGCTCCTGATATTCATCAAAGGTCCTTGACAAAATCCAACGCAGAATCTGTCATGTGATCGATCCCGACTTGACAGCTCAGATACAGTTACTTTCTCACCAGCGCAATGTGACTTCCATGTGTTTCTTTGACAAATATTTTCCCGGCTTCTACTCCGGTGAGCTACATATAAATTTACTCAAGCCACAAGATTAGCAACTAGGTCCCACCCTTTTACTGTGAAACCAATAAACTGTAAACGTAAATTCTACTCCAACAGCTTCTTTTCTCGCACTTCCCGTTCGTGGAATTCTTTCGGTTTACTTGCTTCACCGACAGTTAAAATCTTCAAGACTTTAAATGCAAAGCATCTCCTATCTCACTAACCTGCATCCTCTCTCTCTCTCTCTCTCTCTCATGATCCTTTCTCCGTCTACTTCACTCTCAGCAGTTTACTCATCCTTCTCTTACCCACTTCCTGACATCCCCTATAGCCTGTTACTAATTCTCATAACTTACCTCTTGTGTAACCCCCTGCAAAACAGTGGCAGTAAAATGCCTTGCTTGGGGCCATATGATGATATATAAAAAAAACTTTCTATACATTTATATTCCAGAGAATGTAAATAAATCTAAAAGACATGCATGTGTAGCTAATCAGTATTTCAGTGACTGACTGATTCGTTTTCTACGGCTTATCGGCAGACAAGAAATTATTATGTAAAGATAAAGTGGGGGATCAATTTTATATTACAATCAATACATAAATTGACCCTCACTTTATGGCCACACTCATTTTTCTCTTACTCACTTCCTGACACCCCCTATAACTTGTCACTCTTTCTCATAACTTTCCACCTATGTAACCCCCTGCACAATAGTGGCAGTAAAATGGCTTGCTTGGGGCGATATGAATTATTTTAAAAAAACTTACGCCGGCTTTGGTTGTAGGTATTTTCGAGTTTTGTGGGATGAATTTTATAAAAATATGGTCTTATAATAAAAATATGGCGTTATAATAAAGAATTTTTGGTGTTTATACATGACTACATATTTAACACGATACCCTCTAAATATGTCCTTCGTAATAACTTGTTTTTTTTTTTTGGTTTGTTTATCAGAGTTGCATTTAAAAATGAGAAAAAATGAAATACTTATATTTGCATAGATAGAATCACAGGATGAAACTAAAGAAAATATTGTTGTATTATCGCATACAAATATAAACAGATAATATTGGTGATCAGAGGAGGGGGAAATGCATTGTTGTTGCAAAGAACACTGGCGGTTGTAATACAACTACGACTACGCAAAAAGTAATAGTAGATTCTTTCAGTGTTATTCTTTCTTCTCCTACTTTTGGTCTTGTTCTTTCAGGACTGAAAGCGATCATGGCTTTCCACGTCTCCTTACCCCTGGCGGTTAATAGCACGCTTTCTCCTGTAACGTCTCTCAGCCCCCGTTCTGTCATCCACCTGCTCAGGACCTTCAAATATGTTATCGATGCTTTCCTCTGTCTCTTTTTCCTCTATCTGGCCTGTTAGTATCAGATTCTCCAAGCCCTATTCCCTTATTTCATATCCGTAACTTCAGTTGTCTCAATATTAATTTCCTTTTCGTTTCCATTTTTTCCAACATTTCATCATTGCTCACATGCTCGATCCATGGTACCCACAGCATCCTTCTGTAGAACCACATTTCAGCTGCTTCAAGTTTTTCCTTCATCTTCGAAGATATTGTCCAACATTCACTGCCATATTGAAGAACTGACATCACATAGCAATCCAGTACTCTGTTCTTTGTTTATAATGAAAGTTTCCTTTGTCTCGCCCGGTTCACACTCCACCCACGTCTATGGTAGAGGTGTAGAGGCTCATCCCTTGTTCCCTGTTTAGGATGTGGTTTCTGGCTTTCTCTTTTCCAATCTTTTCAATTTTCTTTTTCTTTTTTTTTCAAAAAACTATTGCCCGGTTCACACTCCACCCACGTCTGTTGTACAGGTAAAGAGGCTCATCCCTTGTTCCCTGTTTAGGATGTGGTTTCCGGCTTTCACTTTTCCAAATCTTTTCACTCTCACGTAGCGCCCTGCACATCAGTGGCTTTACCGCCTTGCTCGGGGTGATATGATTAAAGAAAAATAATTTACTCATCTTCTGGAAAGCGTCCTTCGCCATGTCAATTTGCCTTCGGATGTCTATGTCGCACTTTCCGTCCTTTGTTAGGAAACTTACCAGGTATTTAAATTTTTGTACCTGCTTGATTTTAATATCCCCCTCCTGTATTTTGCATTTTTGGCCGCCATTTTTGCTGATGAACATGTGTTCGGTTTTCTTGCAGTTTATTTGTAGTAATCTTTTGTCACTCTCCTTTGTAGGAGGTCTTCTAGTTTTCTTTTCGTGTCTGCAATCAGCACTATATCGTCTGCATTTCTTATGTTGTTCAAATTGTGGCCTCCGGTGACAAATCCTGCACAACATCTAGGGTCCTCAAAATATTCTCGCTGTACAAGATAAATAGATCCGGTGAAATGACGCATCCTTGTCTTACGCCCCTTTCTAACTTTGTATATCTCCTGAATTCGTTACCTGTCCGTATGCAAGCAGTTTGCTGCTAGTAGAGGTTCTTAATTATCCTAATGTCTTTTCCAAATATGTCGAGGCTGCTGAGCATCTCCATGAATTCTTTGTGGTGAATTATGTCGAACGCATTTGGGTAATCGATAAGACACAGGTACAAGTCTTTCTTCATTTGCATTGTCCATTCAGAGAGCATCCTAATCATAAATATATCATCAATTGTTCCAGTGTCTTTGATAAACCCGCACTGTTCTTGTCCTTTCTCTGGATCTGATTCTGATTTTTGCTCTATTTATCAATATTCGGACGATCAGTCAGTGTTAGGCAAACAAAAATACGCCTGCTTGTGTGTGTGTTTATTTTTGTGCTATTGAGTATAAAAAGAGTTATTTTAAACTTAGTTTTAGTGTTCATTCTATGCAGCTAATTCATGTTCGAAAATATTGATTTGAAAGAGTAAGAAAGAAAGAGACATACACGTGACTAAATACGAAATAAAATCTGTCTTTACTAATCCAAAACAGGCGTCCCATTCCCCGAACTTTACAGCAACAGGCTAGCTTTTTATCTAACAAGATATCTCCCCTTTGAGAAACTCTAATCTTATCCCTTGAAGTTAAAGTGCATTTTCTTTTTACTACGCCAATCGAGGTGAACAGTTTTTATTAAACAATAACTGAACAGAAGCCGTTATTTTAGAATTTAATTAACTTATGTTGAGAAGCATTTGAGCATTCAATAGCATTAAACTGTTTGAACAACTGACAATGTGCTATGTAAAATTACCCACGGGCACTTTCGTAAGATGATCATTACAATAATTGAAAGTGAATCTTAGTGAGAGAAGCTAAATTATCGATAACCGCCTTTGTTGGTCTAGAATTTAGGCAGCTTAATTGTGTGCTGTAATTTTGACATTGATATTTAAACTGATTTTGAAATACACACGTCTAAAATCATAATTCGCAATGTAAATACGGAATTTGAATATTTTCTAATAAAGTACCTAATTCACGCTGTCTGTTGGCATATCGACGTGGTTTATTGGTAAGCTCGCTTGTCTCGCTAAATCAATCGCGATTAAATAGTGAGATCGTTCCTCACTGAGTATTCTGTGCATTATAGTCTTTATCATTTTAGCTACGCTTAGAAAAATATTTAATTTATGATGAGGTTGTTTTGATTTGAAATACGGCTTTCGAAACACATTTTTAGACAATATTTGAAAAGGAATCGCAAAATCTTTTAATCTGAAAACAATATCTTTTTCCAAAATCATAAAAACCTTTTTTTTTTCAGTCCATGAAGAAAAGTTTTGTTAAGCCTGTGGTGTCGATTAATATCTCTTTCCAGTCACAGGGAAAATCGCCATTGACTCAGTAATTCAGATTACCGTTAGGTCAGATGAGGTTCCATCACGTATTTACTAGACATTCAGGTTCTTGTCTCTAGAAGATCGCATGAAATCATGTATTTCACCTGTAACGTGAATATTATGTACTAGAATTTTTGCAAGAAACTGATCCGTGTTGAAATATTCACAGTATTTTATTTTGTTTATTAATGCCAATTGAAGGTCTGAAAAAATAAAATCAAGCAAGTGCAGATATGTAAATATCTGAAAGTATTCTAACAGTGAACGAAAGTGAGACGCTGTGATCCAAAGGTGTATAGTGAAAGACGCATTCCAAAAGCTAAGCAAAGTATTAAGAGACAGGAAAATTTCGTTGGAAGCAAAGAAAAGAGTAGTGGGCTGTATTGTAATATCTCTCCGCCTATATGTCAGTGAATGTCGGAAAATCTCATCAGAGATGGAAGAATGTCTTAAAGCAACCGAAATGTGGTTCTAATGAAATATTTCTGAGGATAACATGGACCGAACAGGTGAATAACGACAAGATTTTCGAGAGACTGAAAACGAAAAGTAAACTTATAATCTGCAGTGGATAAGAAATTAAGAATTAAAATCTGTTCTCTTCTTCACTTTGAAAAAATTCACAACTACGTGTGAAATCCTGTTTTTCCCAAAAAGAAAAAGGATTGACCATGTGCTTAAAGAAAACCAGATTTGATGTTAAATTGATTTTTGACCAATGGGAACGCTTGCAAAACTTGAGGTCATCGCGAGCAAGTGCGAAAATCTGAATACTGTAAAAGGCCCCGGTCAGCGTCAATCACAGACTCAGATGTGAGCAGCGAGAGACACCGTTAAAATGTAACGAGAGAAGATTCAGATCAACTCAGATTTAAATAATTTTTTATTATGTTGGTTCTAAGCTTTCGGCTCACATGAGTCATCTTCATCGAGGTTACAAAGACGTTAGCATAAACATTTATCCAAAAGTTGGAGAATTTTTGTCTTTATTTTCACCTGAAATTAAATCCAAAATACGTAGTTTAGAACGGCTCATGATTAAACATAATATCCATTTATTGTCTCTTATATTTAACAGTATATGATTAGAAAATTATCCGCTGCCTCGATACACTATATATATATATATATATATATATCTTGATTGATTGATTGATTGTTTAAATACTTACTTTTTGGTTATAATTAAATTAGACCAGTACACAGTTTTTACTAGAAAATTGTTCAATAGAATTATATTGTAGAACTGTAAATATTTGGGATCAACCAAAGACAATTTTAAGACCAAATGACAAAATATGTAGACTGTAGCAGAAAGAAAAGTTAGCGATTATATTATTCCCAAACAAAAATGAATCATTGAATGAAAGAACAGAATACCTATTAGCTTCATACAACCATGGATGAAAACGTTATATTTTCTTCTAATTTAAAAATTGCGCGTTCAAAAATTCCCCGTTACGTGAGCGTTCTTACAAAAACAGTAAAAAACATTAAAATCAGTTATTGCAAATCGCCTGAAGACACCACATGGTAGAAACCTAGGTCACGTAATAACTCGTTTAGAAATGAAGAATATATATATATATATATATATATATATATATATATATATATATATACGAAACAGGCCTGTATGCGGATGACTACTTATGCTCTCGTCTGTTAACTGAGCTCTCTGGAGAAATAGATTTTAAAAACGGTAGCTATTCACTGGCATCTACGCATCGTTGTTCAGCAATGAATTAAGCACTCTTGGCGAGTGGAGTTTATTTACATTATGTATATACCACGCTAAAGTCTCGCTTTCTCTGTCTTGTTCCGATAGCTTAGGGGTAGAACACCTGACTGATGTCACTTTTCAATCCTGTCCGGAAGCAGTCGTATAGCCGTATTGGTGAGCTAGAAACAGGCGTTTATGCGGATAACTAAATGAAAATGTAATGTACTAAGCTAGTAAAATCGAATTGTGTTCGTGCCCACTTAACTGTTTGATCAGATTTTGATTGGTCAATGTATTGCCTTTTTAGAGGGGGTAATGGACGAAGGTTACAGATATATAGAAGGCAACTATTTTCTTTTATAATCATATCACTCCAAGTTAACTGTCACTGGTGTGCGGAGGTTTACATAGGATTAAAGTTATGAGAAAGAATGACAGGTTATAGGGAGTGTCAGGAAGTTGGTAAGAGAAAGACGACTGTGGGCATAAAGTGAGGGATAAATTTATATATTAGTTGTAATATAAAATTGATTCCTTTATGTTTGCATAATAATATATTGTCTGTTGATAAGCCGTAGTAAACGAATCAGTCAGTCAACGAAACATTGCATGTCTTTTAGATTTATTTACATTCTCTGGAATATAAATGTATAGAATTTTTTTTATAATCATATTGCCCGAAGCAAAGCATTTTACTGTTACTGTTGTGAAGGGGGTTACATAGGAGGAAAGTTATGAGAAAGAGTGACAGGTTATAGGGGGTGTCAGGAAGTTGGTAAGAGAAGGATGAGAATAATGAAGAAAGTGGAATGGACGGAGAAAAGAACATGAGAGAAAGAGAGAGAGAGAGAGAGAGAGAGAGAGAGAGTATGCAAGTCAGTGAAATAGGAGATGTCGGCTTTACATTTAAATTCTTGGAGATTGTAGCTGTCGGAGAAGCAATTAAACGGAAGGGAATTCCACGAGCGGTAAGTGCGAGAAAAAAGCTGATGGAGTATGCGTCTACATTTTTATTGGTTTCACAGTAAAAGGGTGGGACCTAGTTGCTAATCTTGTTGCTCGAGTAAATTCATGCATAAAGGGCACCAGAGACCTAAGTTAATCAAAGCAGAAACCGAGAAAGTATTTATACTATTTACATCGTGTAGACTGTTGCCAAAGCTTCCTAATCTTTATTGTCAAAGAGTAGTGAGTTCAATCCCTGGCCACAGCAGAGGGAAGAGAAAGTTGGACAGATGTGTTTCTTAAGGGAATTAGCTTAAACCTAGACATCCGAAAAAGGCATGAGATGTTGAACTAAAATATTCTACCCCAGAGAACTAAACAAAGAGTTCGCGTCGAAATTCCAGCTTCAGCTGAAGAATCCCGAATCCCGAAATGCCAAAAATGGAACATGCAAGGAGTTCAAAAATTTGAATCTACCTTCTTGTTTCCGTGTTTTACTTCCGGTACCGAAACAAGGCACAACTTGGCGTCGAAGTGCTTTTTCAATGATCTTCATTCTTGTTTTATTGTTCTTCAAAAATGCTTAGCAGAAAATGACCTTAGATCTCTGGTTGGGATCCGAAAGGAAATTAATATACATCAGAAATCAAAAGAAATAATAATCATAATAATAATAATAATAATAATAATAATAATAATAAAAATATTCAATAATAAAAGAAGGCAGTAAATTCAAACAAGATTTACAGTTAGTGGATTCTGTAGAAAACCAGATCGGAAGCCAAGAGCCGGCTATTGCGGCAAAGAATATGAAAATGAAAGCCAAAGATAAAGCTCTTGAACAGATGAAACAGCGCTGGCAAGACAAACCTCTGCATGGCCAATATCCAGTACGTGCCAATAAATCCAATGTTGACAAAGTTAATACTCATCGATGGTTACGTGCATCTGGATTAAAGTCTGAAACTTGCAGCACAAGACCAAAGTCTTTTCACGAGAAACTTTCAGGCAAATATTATGCATAATAATATGGATCCAAAATGCAGGTTTTGTGATAAACACCAAGAAACAATAGACCACCTAATCTCAGGCTGTTCTGTGCTTGCACCAAATGAATATAAAAATCGCCACGATAGACTTGGGCAATATTTACATTGGGCAATATGCAAACATTATGGAAAAGCTGTAGGCAAACACTGGTATGAGCATCACCCAGCACCGGTTACAGAAATAGAAGATGTAACCATTCTATGGGAATTACACAGACAGGAAAATTGAAGCAAACAGGCCATACATTATTGTTAAAAACCAGAAGGAGAAAACTTGTCTATTAATTGATATGGCTTGTCCAGCGGATTGTAACATAGCAATCAAGGAATTTGAAAAACTGTCAAAATATAAAGACCGGAAATTGAAATAGAAAAAATGTGGAAATTGCAAACAAGAGTTGTGCCAGTGATAGTAGGTGCACTTGGAATGATAAAAAATGGAACAAAACAACACATTGAAAGAATCCCTGGAAACCCCAGCTTAAGAGATATACAAAAAATTGTCTTATTAAGTACAGCCCACACACTAAGGAAAACTTTATCTATGTAATGCTGGAGATGATAGGGAAGATAGAAAACCATGAAATGGAGCCATAACAACACGCCACTACCTGCCTAGGTCTCCCCGCAGGCTTGGTTGGTAGTGAGACCAAAGCAGAAATCGAAATATGATGAAAAATGACATAATAATAATAATAAACCAGATATAGTCCTACCAGGAAAAGAGAAAAACATGCTGAGCTCCTTTTATCCATTTGACACGAGAATTGAACAAAAAAAAAAAAAATTCGACAAGAGTCATTTTTTAATGAAAGATATTCTGAAAGTTTGTTAATGATCAGCAAAGATAGTAATTACATTACCAGTTACCATAAGAGTACTGGGTTGTTGTATAAAGAAATATGGGGAAATCTTGCAGATATTAGATTGTGATTTGGGAATAGAGTTATTACAACAATGTTGCCTGGTTGGAACAACGAAAATACTCCGCAAAATATTGGATGTAACTTGTCGGGGAAAAGAAGAAACGATCGGTTTATTCTTAAAGCCCATATGACGTCTTGAAAATAATAATAATAATAATAATAATTGCAGATTAGCTGGTTGAGATAAAAACCCTTACAAAATACAAGGCGTCCCTAAAATATAGACATATTGGCTGTCATTATTGTGTTGAAGGAAAATAAAAATAAAACAGTTTAATTATTGGCTATTTACAATTATTTAAAATTATTTTTTTCAATCATTTCACCCCAAGCAAGGCATTCCACTGCCACTATTGCGCATGGGGCTACATAGGGGAAGGTAAAGAGAGAGAGAGTGGTTAGATATAGGAAAGTTGGGTTATAGATGGGTAAGGATACAGAGGCTGGGTAGATGGGAAGTGTTTGAAAAAATGAAGACGAGTTAGTGTGTTAGGATGCAGTGAAATAAACAATAAAATCATACTTGTATATATTATACTTGTAAATATTTCTATATTTTTGAAATAATAAACACCAAGTTTACAATCATTTAAAATGTGTATACATTTTTTGGGACACTCTGTAGTTGTTACGTTGTAGTCAGTCGACATTTTAAAACTATTTTTTATTAGAAGCGGAGAAAACACAATGACTGACGTTTCGTTAATGATTCTCGGGTACGGGTATATTCATGCATAATGTTGATGTCTGTTAAAAGGTTATGGAATTTAGAACACCGGAATCAAGTCAGAAGAATCTTTGAAGAAATAATTAATATGATCTTGCAAATGTAACAGACTAGAAAAACCAGCAAAATTCTGGACGGAAATTCTTAATTAAAAGATATCACGAATAATTTTGATACCGAATTGACCTCCGGAAAGTTAACGAACTATTTATGTCTAGCTGTACTTTGCCTTGGAAAATATATTTCCGTTTAACTATCGTATTAGAGAATACTGGAGAATAGGTCAGGAGAAAGATTGTGTAGCAACAGCAAGTGCGTAATTTAGACATGTAAATTTCTTAAAATGCAGGAATATAATCTATTCTTCTTTTTCTATGTGCAGTGTCCTTTCAGGAGGAGGGCGATAATGGCTCTCCAAAACCTTCTGTCATTTGTAGCCCTTAAAAACTTTTGTCTCATTGCTCCCCACCGTTCATCTTCATCACCGTTCTGACATCCATTCACACGAGCAAGGTGACCCGTTGTCATCCGTATTCATTTTTTTCCCTCAATATTTCTAATGCATTAAATTCTCTCAGGACGTGCTTTATGGTGTAGAGGATATCGACTCGGAACGACAAATTGAGGCGCCGAGTTCGAATTCCAGTTGTATCCCTTGCATTCACTTACGCACAAATACTCTTGGGAAAGGCATTAATTCATCTGTTCCCTCCAGTTATGGGTTAAATAATAGGACGAATTGGGTTCTATAGCTTTGGCTTGCAAACAGTCTACGGCTAAAAGCAATGACAACCTACAGTGGGATAAATTTCTGCCCAGTCGATCATGTCTCGAAAGAGACATGATCGCCCAATGCGTGTATCACGGATGGCACTTGACTGACTGACTGAATATAATAGTTGGAGACATGATTAAGCCTTCTACTGGGCATAAAGTGGGGGATTGGTTTTCTAATGTTATGAAGTAATCAACTGAACCCCCACTAATTATTACTTAATAATATAATGCATCTCTTCTATCTCTAGCTATGAGTCAAATAATAGGACGCATTGGGTTCTATAGCTTTGGCTTGCAAACAGTCTACGGCTGAAAGCAATGGCAACGTACTGTGGGATAATCTTCTGCCCAGTCAGTAATGTCTCTTTCGAGACATGATCGCCCAAAGCGTGTATCACGTGTGGCACTTAACTGACTGAAATTCTCTCAGTTATCTCTTTACATTATATGTTAAGTCAATTTCATCTGTCTCTTTCTGATTCTGAGTATTTGCCCTTTTTAAAAAAAAATCATATAACATTGTGAAACGACAAACATGAAAAATTGAATAAATGCCAGTTTCAGATCAATTTATTTTGATTTTGTTCGTTTTCGGTGGTCAATTAATAGCCTAGATCAACGGATTGTAACCTTTCAATAAGAGGTCAACGTCGTATATCTTAGTTGTTTTCCCCGCTGCTAAAATAAGAATCAGTTTTATAAATAAACTAATAAAATTTAATTGAATGGATTAATTTGATTTAGATTTTCCTTATATTATGATGTGATTTAAACGAAAAAATAAATTTTAAAATTACCTAGAAATATCTCTCATCATTTACTGAGAATGATATAAAAACTATTGAAAAATATTTCCTCTTGATTGGGCCTTCAGGACCTGGGAGATTACTGTTCTTCACAACATTCCCACCCTTCGTAGCTCTTAGCAATTTTTGCTTTTTATTAAACCATACAATTTTTGTCATTTTATTCCAAGTAAGGCAGGCATCTGGTGTAGGCATCAAAGCTAACCTCGCAACCGAGATTGAAAAAGACCTTCAATCCATATTGGACTGGGGTAAGAAATGGCCAGTAAATTTTAATGCTTCTAAAACGAAGCTACTCTCAATTAACCATCATCGACAATCTCACCTACCTCCCATTAGCATGGACCAGGCTTGCCTCCCAAAGAGTAAAACACTACGCCTCCTTGGTATCACACTTTCAGCGGACCTCAAATGGAATGACTATATCGAATCCATTGCTAAATCCGCTGCTATGAAAGTCGGTTCTCTGTGTAGGGCCCGGAAGTTTTTTTCGTCTGAATCTATCCTGCACATATATAAATCTACCATCCGCCCGTGCATTGAATACTGCTGCCATATCTGGTCGGGTTCCCCTGCTGTTCTCGTGCTTCTCGATAAGGTTCAGAGGAGGGTCTGTAATGTTATAGATACTGACTTGGCAGACTGCCTGCAGTCTCTCTCCCACCGGCGCGACGTGGCTTCCCTGTGTCTCTTCTATAAATACTTTCACGGCATCTGCTCCGATGAACTTAGATCACTGGTGCCTCCTAAATATGAAATTGAACGAGATACTAGATTAGCAACTAGATCCCACCCTTTTACAGTGAAACCGATAAAATGCAACCGCAACTTCTTCTCCAACAGTTTCTTTCCTCGCACTTCCCAACTGTGGAATTCCCTTCCACACGATTGCTTCCCCCGACGGATACAATCTCCAGGAGTTTAAATGTAACTCTTATGCAACCTTCTGTAAAACAGTGGCAGTAAAATGTCTTGCTTGGGGCGATATGATTATAAAAAAAAGATTCTATACATTTATATTCCAGAGATTGTAATTAAATCTAAAAGGCATGCATGTGTAGCTAATCAGTATTTCATTGACTGACTAATTCGTTTTCTAACAGACAAGAAATTATTATGTAAATATAAAGTAGGGGATCAATTTTATATTACAATCAATATATAAATGGATCCCTCACTTTATGGCCACATTCATCTTTCTCTTACCCACTTCCTGAAAACCCCCTATAACCTTTCACTTTTTCTCATAACTTTCCTCATATGTAACCCCCGGCAATACAGTAGTAGTAAAATGCCTTGCGTGGGGTGAAATGATTATAAAATGCATCATGGTGCCAATTGCATAAATGCTTACTTAGGATCTGATTACATTAAGATCATAGATGAAGTTAAGAAAAAGTATAGAATCTAAAATAAATTTTTGAGAGACAACCGCGTTCGTATGAAAAGTTCTGGAAATTTGCCCGTTGAAAACAATCTTTAATTCGAAAGACTGAATTAAATCAAACAATCGACAAGCAATACCGAAACTCTGTCAAAACCAGTAAAATCTTTTCGAGATATCAACGGCAACAACTTTATCTTCATCCTTATTTTCAAGACCTTTAATGAATGTTCGATGTTCTATTTTACCGTCATCTTTTCAAAGATTTATCCAAATGGATCTTTTAAATATTTCTTAGACACACCAATGTACGTCTATTTTAACACATTCAGTTCAATAGGCTCAACCAGTACTGGAAAGAGCGATAAAAGCTCTTAAATATAAGAAAACTTTTTCGGAAAAATAATTAATTTAAGAGATATATTTAATAAATTTCAGCAGAAAGTTTAATAGCTGCTCGCTTAGTGAAATAATACTATTTCCTTATAATATTACAATTACAATTACAATTATAACCGATGGTTTCCTTATAAGGCAACAACTAATATTACCACTATCATTACAAAGAATTCCTCATTAGGAAACAGCTAAGAATACTCTTAACAATACAATGTATGGCAATGAGTTCCTCATAAGGTAGCTGTCAATATCACCATTAAAATGAATGTCGATTGTTTCCTTATAGGGAAAAAGTCTAATATTACACTTATCATTACAATGAATGCCGATGCTTTCCTTATAAAAGAACAGTTAAATATTACCATTACGAATATCCCTTTAAGCAAAAGTTTAATATTACCATTATGATTAATATTATGAGAACATTTCCTAAGCCTTATTAAATATCTTCACTTCTGACTTCATTTTTATTATTTTAAATTACATTTCGACAGACCGTCATCGAGAGATATATTTAAATGAAAGGATTTCGATTTCACATGCTTACGAAGTGGAGATTGAGACAGGCTGAACACGTTTACAATTCTAATATAAACACTGTATGGTGAGCTGGGGCTGTGCAAACGCTCGTTTCAAATGGTTTCTTCAAGGATACACTTGAGAAAAGTCAAGAGACACCAGTATTTGGGAAGATCTTGCGTTTTGCGGAATATATACTTGGAAGACAAGACAAGTCAAATAAACGACTTTGAGGAAGGTGTGTTTGAATGTGCAGACCTTAATTTAGCTCCACGCTAGCTGAAGAATACCAGTCCCATCCGAAATAACGGAACTAAACAAAGTCTAACCGGCCCAGAATGTTGGCTTTTTCAAAGGCTGATTTAGATAATCAACACCAGTCGTTACGTATCTAAACTTATTTATAAATGGAATTTCGTGTGTGTGTAGGTGTGTGTGTGTGTGTCCCTCTCTCTCTCTCTCTGTCCGTTACCTATAGACACCGACACGGCTGAACCGATTTTCTTAAAACATTTACACAGTTGTACTAAAAGCGTCGAGTGTTCTTAGCTAGGTTTTGTGTCGAGATACTCCGATAAATATCGAAATTCGATAATCGAAAAAATCGGGTTATAGAAAGAGTGGTCTGATTTTAATCAAATTTCATACACTCATAGGCAAAGACATAAGAAACGATATTCAGAAGTTTCAAGGTTGCAGTTCTTTCAATAGTGCAGAAAATCGATAATATATATATATATATATATAAAGCAAGATGTTTATGTGTGGGTCTGTTTATCTGCCTGTATGTCTGTATGTTTTCTGCCCTTTTATTTTAATTTTTGCTTCGGGTTTGGCTATAAGTAGGTATAATTGTAATTCTTAGTCTCAGCGATGATACCATTTAGTCAGAGGATTTATTTAGCCTTCAAAATTCAGTTTATGACGAAAAAACTTATTTGATATCGATACCAGGAAATCAAAATTTGACTTACATCTATTCATTTTTCTTTCAGTCTACGGTTTCGCTTTAACTGGAAACAACTATTGCTTTTTAGTCTTTCATGCCAACGTCCAAAGAGTCTGAGCTCCAGGACCATGGATTAATTTTAAAGCTTTCATTACACCCGAGCAACGCCGGGTTATACTGCTAGTATTACTATAATATTGAACTGGATTTTGCTTGCAATCTATGTAACAAAGTGATTGCCCCGCATTTCATGACACAGCATTATCTTGCCAATGAAGTAATTTGTAAGCTTGTGATATCGTGTCGGCAATCCCACAATTTTTTAAAAGCAACCAGAAGAATAAGCTTAACAAGTGATCCTTTGTAAAACTGATTCTGAATATAAAGAGGCTCCAAAGCATAGCAGAATCTTCCATCCGATTACCAAGTAACAGAGATCAAAGTGTAGTATCTGACAGACGGCACCGGTCTCTAGTCCTCCTCGCCAGCAGCAACGATATGTAATATAGAGGACAACACTTTTCAGCGTCCACAAAATGTCCGTTTCAAAACAAACACTTCGCCGATTTTCCTTTTAAGAAAAACGCACTTCAGGACAAAACTTCTCAGCAAGACTTGGTCAGCAAGGTAGTCCCGTTATAATCATTACATTTGAGTAGTGAGTTCCATATCTCGTGCGACATCTAACCTACGCATAAAAATCTCCTTTATATGGGAATGCAGACATATTTCTGCCTTGTGTATTGTAAAATTATTTTTGTTAGTGCATTTTCTTTAACGAAAATATACTTGGCAATATTTCCTTTTATTCAAGTGGCTGGTTGAAAGAGTAATACATTCGCTGGACTGTTGAATCAGACACGTGATCAGCGTCAAGAAACATTACTTATAAAAGTAGTCGATTGACTTTCTAACATCGTAAATTCTTACGACAGTGTGAAGTTAGATTTCCTTTCCTACCTGAAACGTTTAAACTCATGCATGGCTTAATTCTCTGTGAAGTAGTGGTTAACAAGCTATCTTCTCTGAATACCATATATTAGGAACTTTTGTCTGAAGTTGGGGAGCCAAGTTCGAATTCCAGTTGAATTCTTTGCATTCACTTATGTACATATACCCTTAGGAAAGGTATTAATCCATATCTCCCCTCTAATTATGCGTTAAATAACAAGACAGATTGGGTTTTATAGCCTTGGTTAGCAACCAGCCTACCGTAGTACATAATGGCAATGCACTTCGGATAATCTTCTGCCCAGTCAGTCATGTCTCTTTTTCATAAATGATAGCCCAAGCGTGTATCACGTATGACATCTAACTGACTGACTGACCTTATATTTGGGGATTTTTGTCTGATGAAATTTATCTTACTCAAAATGGCAATTATTTATAACACCATGTGGTGAACAGAATTCACGGACATTATGAAGTATAAAAGTAGACCTTTATAGAAAAATAAACATTTTTGAAGGAATATTTTACCAAGAATACATTTATAAATGAAAAAAATATTGCCATAATACATTTTTGAAGGCAAGATATTATTACCAGCAATATATTTTTGAATATAAAACAAGAAGACATCTTCAGTTTTTTAAAATAAAAGGAAAAAAATGATAAAAAAAAATTCATCAAAATCTGACTAAATCAACTTTCTCCCTATAACTGAACATCTTCTGCCCAGTCAGTCATGTCTCTTTCGATACATGATCGCCCAAGCGTTTATCACGGATGGCACTTAACAGACTGACTGACCCTATATTTGAGGATTTTTGTCTGACTAGAGTTATCCTACTCAAAATGGCACCATATGGTGGACAGAATTCTCGGACAACTTAAATCATTTTATTATATTTGGTGCTGTAAGAAACTTTGTTTATTCGCAACGTATTTGTAAAACGAAAATTCCTAATTGGATTATGTAAAAGCTGTATCCGTATTCTCCACATATCATTTGTTTATGAACGAACGTCTGGTTCCATTTCTCAGTTTCCATTTGCAAATAAAATTAAAACGAGTTGACAGATATATCGGTATTATTGCTTGTGCGCATTTGGCCGTAAATTGCTTCAAGGCATTCCGTAAGAACATATATATAATTCTTTTAGTCTTTAACTTGATCAATGTTTCCACTTTGGGTGTGGTGATGATGGGAAGACATTATTGTACGAACCTCTCTACTGTAAATAAAATAGCTTTCAAGTAAAAAAAATTGCCAGCTGTCTCTTCTATGTAACAAGTCATCGTCTGTCCCGGTGGTGTAGATTTTTTAACGGCGCAGGAAGTCGTACTTAACGTCCGAGTAAACAAATTTCAAGGTGGACAGTGCCACACCCATGTAGAAGTTTGGGCTAGCTTGCAATCATACATTCTTTAAAAGTACTTCCACTTCCTACTCCGACCATTCCTACTCCTCCTCCTCCTCCTTCTTCTTCTTCTTCTTCGGGACGTAGGCTATCATGGACTCCCACTTTCTTCTATCTCTTGTCCAGTTTAACATTTTTTCTCTACGTATCTTACAGAGAAAAGCTTTAGATATCATGGACCGAGTATGTGAGCAATGATGAGATGTTGGGAAGAATGAAAATGAAAAAGAATTTAATATTGAACAACAGGAAGAGACAATTGAAGTTCCTGGGACAAGCAATGAGGAATGAGAGCTTGGAGAACCTGATACTAAAAGGCCAGATAGAAAAAGATAAAAGAGAGGAAAGTAGCGAATAACATATTTGAATTGCCTGAGCAGGTGAATGACAGAATGGGAACTGCGAGATGTTAGAGAAGAACGATTGCTAAGAGTCGTCAGGGATAGGAAGACGTGGATGGCAATGATCGTTTACGTCCTGAAAGGACAGGGCACATAGAAGAAGTTTCTCTCTCAAACCCGCTCGGCCACCCACTTGCTCAAACCCAACATCTATGTCTCGAGCTGCCCCTCACTGTGTCTCTTTCACTCTATTCGTCTTCTGAGTATCAGATTCTCCGAACCTTTCATCTTAATTATGTGGCTAAGAAGCCTAAAATGTCTCTTTTTTGTGTTAATTATAAGTTTCGTTTTCGTTTGCATCCTCTCCAAAACCTCATTGTTGCTTACATATTCAGTTCATGGTGTCCTCTACCTTTTTGTAGAACCACACTACTGTTGCCTTGAGTCTCTCTTTCATCTTTGAGAAAATCATCCAGCATTTGTTGCCATGTAGGAGAACAGACATAAAATAACAGACCAGTATTCTTTTCTTTGTTTTCACCGAAATCTTCTTATTTCCCAATACTTTGCTTAGCTTCTTAAATGAGTCCTTCGTCATGCCAGTGTGCCTTTGGGTGTCAGTGTTGCACATCCCATTCTCTGACAGAACACTTCCGAGGTATTTAAATTCTCTGAATCTGTGAGATTATATTATCCCCGGCTCGTAATTTTCTTTCAGGTGTGATATATCCCGAAAAGAAATACAGTATAAAAAGATCAGTTGAAGAATGGAACTCCGCACCAGGAATAAGAAATACAGATTTATTGTACTAAGGTACAATTAACAATAATACAAATGTTAGCAAGCCATAGTTCGGAGCGGAATCGACTATCGAATAGTGAATACCTTAGCCTAAGACATTTCCAACGTCGTACCGTTCGTTACCGTCTTTTATAAAGTAGAGTATTCTGTGCTTGGGGATGGCCGGATGTTCCACTAAAACAAGGTGTTAATTTTTTTTTTCTGACGACCATGCATTCAGTTTTCTTCATATTTATATTTAGCCCTTTCTTCTCGCTTTCTCTTGCTATTTTCTAGAGAAGGTCCTGTATTTTCTTTTCCGTGTCTGCTATCAGAAATTTGTCATCTGCGCCTCGTATATTGTCGAAGCTGGGCTACCAATGGCGAATCAAGGTAGGACTTCTAACTCGCACAGAATTGCTTCGCTGTACAGGTTGAATAGATCCGGTGAGTAGATGAATCATTGTCTTACAACCATCTTTTTTTCTTGCTCTGTTTTCTATCAACAGAGTTAAGTAACCTTTATTTTCCCCCGCATTTAAAATCGAACAAAATATAAGCGGATTATACTACAAGAAATCAAAGAAACTCGCTGTGGATTCGTCAATGAATGCTTTTGAATTATTCAAGTGTCAGTCGTTATCTCAATTCTTATAACATCCGACCAGCTACTCATTCATTCAGATATCGCAACACATTGGTCATAATAATTGTAACACTACGTATATTAATAGCGTCGCTCTCAAATCTTGAATGAGGTGAAATTTAGTATAATAAATTAAACTTATTTTCTGCAGACCCATCCAAAACATTCTTCATTCATTCAGATATCGCAACACATTGGTCATAATAATTGTAACACTACGTATATTAATAGCGTCGCTCTCAAATCTTGAATGAGGTGAAATTTAGTATAATAAATTAAACTTATTTTCTGCAGACCCATCCAAAACATTCTTCATTCATTCAGATATCGCAACACATTGGTCATAATAATTGTAACACTACGTATATTAATAGCGTCGCTCTCAAATCTTGAATGAGGTGAAATTTAGTATAATAAATTAAACTTATTTTCTGCAGACCCATCCAAAACATTCTTCATTCATTCAGATATCGCAACACATTGGTCATAATAATTGTAACACTACGTATATTAATTGCGTCGCTCTCAAATCTTGAATGAGGTGAAATTTAGTATAATAAATTAAACTTATTTTCTGCAGACCCATTCAAAACATTCTTCATTCATTCAGATATCGCAACACATTGGTCATAATAATTGTAACACTACGTATATTAATAGCGTCGCTCTCAAATCTTGAATGAGGTGAAATTTAGTATAATAAATTAAACTTATTTACTGCAGACCCATTCAAAACATTCTCGTATTCAATAAAGTTTTTCAAATTAGATATTCCGCCTCTCTAGAAAAACGTATTCATTAGTAAAAACTACCAAAGTTGAGTTTCTAATAAAAATAGATATTTTTCCCCTGTCTCTTTTTCCTTCTATTTGGCCTCTATCTGAACGCAACCCCCGTTCTGTCATCCACCTACTCCGGCCCTTCAAATATGTTACCCACTGCTTTCCCCTGTCTCTTTTTCCCTCTATCTGGCCTGTTAGTAACAGGTTCTCCAAGCTCTCCTTCATCATTGCATGTCCCATAAACTTTAGCTGTCTCTTCCTGATGCTCAGTGTTAATTTCCTTTTCGTTTCCATCCTTTCCAAAACCTCATCATTGCTCACATGTTCTATCTATGATATTCGCAGCATCCTTCTGTAGAACCACATTTCAGTTCCTTCAAGTTTTCCTTCATCTTTCATGATATTGTCCAGCATTCACTGCTCTATTGAAGAACTGGCAACACAGCAATCCAGTACTCTCTTCTTTGTTTCTAGCAAAATTGTCCTGTTTCTCCATACTTGATCTCAATAGGAGATTTTTTTCCGTGCTGTGCAAGGAAAATATACGAAACTAATGTAAGACTTTGAAGCACTTACCTTTTTCATGAATCTAGTTTTTGTTAGGTCACACTTAATTTCAATAATTTTATTGCAAAAACAAACAAACAAAAAAACAAAAAACAAAAAAAAACAAACAAACACTAAAATGCTTTTAAATATGTAGGGCTTTATTATAACGCATATGAGATGCGTGTAATAATTGATATAAATTTAGGTTTAGATCTGCAAGTGAATCACCTTCCACTGCAAGAATTTTGATGCATAAAGTCTTTGGAAAAATTTCGTCTGTAATGTCTCCGGATGAGGTCTATTTAATAAACTGAATTGGCTCAGAGCAGTATCTATTTGAAAGTTGGTATACCTTTTGTGATGAGAGCGTGTCCAAATCTCCTTTGTATGTTGGGGCCAGGTCTTATATCTCACAGCGCAGAATTTTCTCATATATTCGCTTGGATCTTTTGCAAAAAAAAAAAAAAAATCCATAAAATCTTTTCACAGACTGTGCTATTTCGTTGTTTTGTTTGTATAAATCACAAGAAAAGCTTTTTCTATAATTTCCTTCAGATGTTGTTTCATGACAAAACTCTTAAAAAGCGTCTGTAAATCTCAGTTTCCCCTTAGCTGTGTTGAAGATAACTTTTTCTTTCTCGATTCAGCAGGAAAATAATCGCATTCTACTGCATAAGCCATGTCAATGAAGGAACACAATTACTCCGTGCTTGTCCTTTCAAATTATATATATATATATCTGTGAGTGTGCATGTGCGTGTGTGTGTCACTCACACACACATATATATATATATATATATATATATATATATATGTGTGTGTGAGTAATGATAAAAAAGGGCATTATTTCGCTGAAGCATTTCGTCCTCTAATCAATACAAATGTGAAGATGCTATTTTTAAAATTCATTCATATGTTTATGTATAAATATTCATCAGGTTAATTTAAAGGTTTAAGTAAATTACGGAAGATACTAATTGACGTAAATAAATGTTTAATTGCATAAAGAATTCAACTACAACCTTAACTGACTTTCATTTTTTATTTTACTTCTATCTTTAATCATATTGATTAAATTCATACTGATATTTTGTAGTTATATCAGAAATCGGTAAACCTCATATATATATATATATATATATATATATATATATATATATATATATATTGCTCATTCAGTAAAAATGAATTTGAGCACTCTAGCTATTGGGCGCGTAATATGATATGCGCTAAAAAGACTGACCTCTTCCACCGAACGACCCGTGACCCAGGGGTAGAGTCGCCGACTGTCGCCAAATCGGTCGGGCTTCGAGCCTGGGTTGTGTAGCAATCGGAGTCTAACCGTACTGATGAGTGTGATACAGCGAAACAGACTTGTTTGCGGATGACAATATATATATATATATATATATAATTATGAATTACATGTGAATTGCGACATGGAAATTATTATGTTTCGAAGTAGAATATCATAATCAGGCAATGTTGGCTGTGAAAATGGTTTACATCCTAATCCATATTTAATTCATAATTATATGATTATATTAAGCTATACAGTATTGAACACTGTTTATAAAACAATAAATAACAGGGGATCGAAACCGTAAAAACTTGCATTCTCTTCACCTGGATTATATATATATATATATATATATATATATATATATATATATATATCAATGTAGGTGCGTGTAGCGATAAGAACAGAACACACACCACTGACTTGCTTCCTAGGTTTTGACAACGATGGTCTTTTCAGGCAAATTACTTTACCTAAAGAGACCAGCGTAGTCAAAACCTAGGTAGTAAATGACTGTTGTGTGTTCAGGTCTTTTATACTGTTATTTTATTATGCAATTCATTTATTTTGGCAGTGGATTGATAACTTTTTTCAATTCACCGTCTGGTGTTCCACTTAGCCACTATTTTACAACACACACACACACACACACACACACACACACACACACACACATATATATATATATATATGTTTGTGTGTGTGTCTGTGTGTATATATGTGTAGGTTTGTATAGTGTTAAATTGTAATGATACATAGTGCTAAAATTGTTGTTTTTTAGTAGTATACTGTTACAAAGGTATTTTAGATAGTGCTTGATACCTTTGTCACAGTAAACTACTAAAAAACACCAATCTCTAATAGAATTAATGTAGAAAAAATCTTTACTTAGCTGAGATGTGTTATATTCAATCATGCCTTTGATTTGTATATATATGAAGTTAAGTGTAATTAGATATCTTTGTGTGTGAGTAATTCTTTTTTTACATGTTGAATTTTGTTTTTAAGTTGTGTAGGATTAGTAGATGATTAATGTCTTTGTAGTGTTTATTTTTATTGTATGGACCTCTTTCTAGCATCCTTAATTGATGTGGAATTTATTTCTTAAGTAGAGTATGACATACATCTATTAACTGTCCAGTAATCTTTCCGGTATCAGTCCTAGATATGACGGTAATCTGCTTCCGGCAGCAAGACTAAGAGGTTGTGAGGAGCATGGAACCACCTCTTAATTGCTGACGATATCAGGTCCACCCTGACCCGGAGTGGTAGCACCTGTTAGGGTCCCAGCTATGGGCAAATAGTTAACACCCAAACTTGGCTCAAAACATTATGAAGTATAAAAGTAAACTTTTATAGAAAAAATATACATTTTTCAAGGAAAATGTTTACTAACAATATATTTTTAAATAAAATAAATTGCCATAATATATTTTTGAAGGAAAAAGTTATTACCAGCAATATATTTTTGCATACAAAACTAGAAGACATTTTCAGTTTTCTAAAATGAAAGGAAAAATAATCAAATTATTTTGATCAAACCCTGACTAAACTCTATAACAGAACCTTAAAAAATACCTTAAAACACTACATTTTTGGCATTAACCCAAAGAGGTGTTGACATGTCATTAACAAAACTCAAACTCAAACACTTTCCAGAATCAATGTGGATTTTTTTTTTAATTTTATACTGTAGAATGTGGAATTATGACATTGTTTATACTCTAGAATGTGGAATTATGACATTGTTTATACTGTGAAATGTGGAATTATGACATTGTTTTCTGTGGAATGTGGAATTATGACATTGTTTTCTCTTTGAAGTACCTGTGATTCTATATTTAATTTTTTTCCCAGAAACCAAAGTCGATGTCTCTAAACGCGCGGACGTCCTTGAAACTTCATCCTAGGCAGCCTACATGTACGTGTTCTGTGGCCAGACCACATTGTATGATTTCGTTTGGCATAATATCCTCATTCATTCGGTGATTAAGCCATCACAAACGATGTTAACAAAGGAAAAGAGGCCTATGAAATAATTATGACTCTTTATTTTAATTATACCTAAATATGTATTCACGAATTTTAGTCGTTATAGTTAAATTGTTTTTTCTATATACTTTCTGTTAAAAGCTGAGGGTGTCTTTTTAATTAAGGAAATTTTTTTATTGTCAAAAACATCGTCTGATATAATCAATAACGTTGAGCCTGTTTGCAGAATGAAAGGTTAAGCTACAAAGCTGACCAATTTAATTGCTTTAGTCTGGACTTATTTTTCCACTAGCAGTATAGCCCGGCGTTGCTCGGGTGTAATGAAAGCTTGAAAATTAATCCATGGTCCTGGGGCTCAGACTCAGCCTAAAGAATATTTGTGTGAAGTTTGGTGAGAATCGGATAAACATTGCGGATTTGTATAAAGGACATACAGACAGATAAACAAACAAAAAACACAGACATTTGCATTTTATATATATATATATTATCAATTTTCTGCACTATTTTAAAAACTGCAAACTTGAAACTTCTGAATACCGTTTCTTATATCTTTGTCTATGAGTGTATGAAATTTGATTAAAATCGGACCACTCTTTATATAACCCGATATTTTCGATTATCGACTTTCGATATTTATCGGGGATACCTCGACACAAAGCCTAGCTAAGAACACTCGCAGACGCTTATAGTACAACTGTGTAAGTTTTCAAGAAAATCGGTTCAGCCGTTTCGGAGTCTATAGGTAACGGATACACACACACACACACACACACACACGCACACACACACACACACAAAGTTTCATTTATAAAAAAGTTTAAATAGATTTAGATTTGGATCTAAAAATATTAATTCTGAAATCACTGAGTAAAATGATTGTTGGAAAATAGATTGTTTCTTTTTTTTACGATGTAATATGCATTTACCTTTATAGATTATATAGATACTTTGATAATGCACGTCACAAACTACTATTCGAACTGCTTGGTGAGTTTTATGTATTTGGGAAGGATATTAAAACAAACAAGATCTTACATCGGGAACAAACCACCTGCACACAGATAGGAAATGAATTCGTGAAATATACATAGGAAAGGGTTGTAAGACAAGGGTGTGTTTTATGTACAAAGTTTGTCAAACTTTTTTTGTTCTTCGGTGTGCCATGTCCTTTCGGAGCGTAGGCGACCATGGCCCTCCATGCTTTCTATCCCTGTTGGGTCTTAGCACGCATTCTCTTGTTACCCCATCCAAAACCATCTCTGCTATCCACTTTCTCAAGCCCATCAAATATGTTACACGCTGCTTAACCCGGTCTCTTTTTCTTCTTATTTGGCCTGGGAGTATCGGATTCTCCAAACACTTCTTCCTCATTACATGACCCAAGAATATTAGCTGTCTTTTCATGATGTTCAGTATTAAATTCTTTCCCGAAACTCGTCATTGCTCATATGATCTGTCCGTTATATTCTCAGCATCCTTCTGTAGAAACACATTTCAGTTACTTCAAGTTTTAACTCCATCTTTGGTAAGATTGTCCAGCATTTTCTACCACATTGAAGAAAAGACATCACATATCGTTCCAGTCCTCTCTTCTATGTTTCTAGCGAATTTTTTCTGTCTCTCAATGTCTACTCAGCTTCTGGAAAGCGTCCTACTCCATGCTAATTCGCCTTGAAATCTCAGTGTCGCAATTTCCCTTGTCTCTTTCAGTGTCGCACTTTCCCCTGTCTTTTTTGCTCTCTATCCGGTCTCTATCTGAACGCAACCCTGTTCTGTCATGTACCTGCTCAGGCCCTTCAAATATGTCATGCACTGCTTTCCCTGTCTCTTTTTCCCTCGATCTCGCTTGTTAGTATCAGGTTCTCTAAATCCTCCTTCGTCATTGAAGGTCCCAGGAACTTCAGCTGTCTCTTCCCGATGCTCAGTATTAATATCCTTTTCGTGTCCATCTTTTCCAAAACCTCATCATTGCTCACATGCTCTGTTCAAGTCATTCGCAACATCCTTGTGTAGAACCGCATTTCAGTTGCTTCAAGTTTTTCCTTCATCTTTAATTATATTGTCCAGCATTCACTGCTATATTGAAGAACTGGCAACACAGTAATCCACTACTATCTTCTTTGTTTCTCGCGAAATTGTCCTGTTTCTTCATACTTTACTCAACTTCTGGAATGCTTCCTTTGCAATGCCAATTCGAGTGTCGCACTTTCCGTCTTCTATTAGAAGACTTCCCAGGTATTTAAATTTTTGTACCTGCTTAATTTTAGAGTCCCTCACCTGTAATTGGCATTTTGACCTCATCTTCCATAACTTGAGTAGACTATTGAGAGACAGGAAAGTTTCGCTAGAAACATAGAAGAGAGGACTGGATCGATATGTGATGTCTTTTCTTCAATGTGGTAGAAAATGCTGGACAATATTACCAGAGATGAAGTTAAAACTTGAAGTAACTTACTACTTCCATGGAAAGTGTTCGGATGAACTAGTCAATCAGTATATTAGCAATAAACAGCAAATTTATTTTATTTAACACAGTTCCAGCATTTCGACGTAGTGTAATGGCTAGCAATCTCGCAAGGATCATTAAAATTGAGTCAAGAGTTCGATCTGCACTAAGTACCACATACATTTTCGTTAATCACATATAAGTTGCGCTTAGAAAAACGCTATGAAACACAGAAGTTATCTTTGTCTTTCTATTTCTTAACGGTATTTAGTTGGTGTATAAGGTTGCCTAAATCTACATGTCTGCATATCTGTGTGTAAATCCTTATATATATATATATATTACTGTTTGTGTGGAAAGAGTACTTGTGCGTGTCTGTGACCGATCGATATGTAAATGACTGAAATGTTTTTTCTTTCGTTAATTAATGTTAAAAGGACAAAATTCATTAATTATTTATAAGCAGGAAAAATCAAAGTGACGACCTTTAAATGTACATTAATATGGTGCTTTTAATGAGAGTATCTTGCACAGAATATTTATTCATGTAAATTCTGTACACCATAAAAATAAAAGTAACTGAAAATTATTTAACTAACCTGTGTCTACTTATCTGACCTTATTTCGATTAAAGTTTGAGTTTTGTTTAACGGCATATCAACCTCTGCGGGTTATTTAATGTCAAAGATGTGAGGTTTTAAGGTATTTTTTTTAATGTTCAGTTATAGTGAGAAGGTTGATTTAATGAGATTATGATGAAATCTTTGTTTTTTTTATTTTAGGAAACTGAAGATATCTTCTAGTTTTGTATTCAAAAATATTTTGCAGAATTTTTTTTTTCCTTTGAAAAAGTGTTATGGCAATAATTGTTTCTTTCAAAAATGTATTGCTGGTAATATTTTTCTTTCAAAAATGTATATTTTTCTATAAAAGTCTACTCTTATGTATATATTTCTATAAAAGTCTATTTTTATACTTTCATAATGTTTTGACCCCAGTTTGGGGGGGGGGGGTGAACTATTTGCCCATAGCTGGGACCCTAACTGGTGCTACCACTCCGGGCCAGGGTGGACCTAAGAACAACAGCAATTAAGAGGTGGTTATATGCTCCTCACAACCTCCCAATCAGAGGCATTGCTGCCGGATGCAGTTTACCGTCATATCTAGGACCCTTATTTCGATAGTGCGTGAAACGATTTACATCCTCTACTACAGCAAGCCTTTATTACAGCCGAAAGAAAATACGGGATTTTAACAGAAGATCGTAGCATTTCAGTAGGTAACACTTAAGGAAGTTATACTGTTTCACACGTGACGGAAATGTATGGTATATATACATATAATGAAAAACGACATTTCAAGGCGTATGTTTTTTTCTTAATCATTTCACCCCAAATAAGGCGATACAGCCACTGATACGCAGGGAGCTACATAAGAGAGTAAAAATTTCAATGGGAGGAGAGCTAAGAGAAAGACAAACCAGTTACAAGGGGTGTCGAAGAAAGGGCAAAAGAAGGATGGGAATATACGTGTGATGACAGTTGCTAAGGTAGTGTAAGAAAAGAAAAGAACAAGATACATGGGCTGATGTAGAAAGGACAGGGAAAGAATTGGAGTCAAGTGGATGGGAGATACAGTTGACATCACATAGCAATATAGTACTGTCTTCTTTTTTTGTAGTGAAAGTTTCCTGTGTCTTAATACTTTACTTAGCTTCTAAAACGCCTCATTCGCCATGCCAATTCGCCTTTGTATTTCTGTGTCGGTTTTTTCGTCTTCTGTTAGATCAGATATTTAAATTTTTGGAATTATATACGCTGGCAATAACATAGAATAAAAAAACATAAAACAAGTTATCCGAATAGGTTAAATCTTTTTAAAAGTTCCAAATATGTCTCAAGAAACAATTATTAATGATACAGTATTCAAAGACGTTCTGTACGCGCTTGTATAAAATTCAGAATCATGGATCAGCTATCGCTGTCACCCATGTCGATTTGAACGCTTCAGTCAGCAATGACTCTGCGCCATTTTTAAATGTGCACTCGAGTGAAAGCAGTCGTAATGATGGAAACTCCAAAAGTGTAAATATTGCAAGAACGGAGACATTGTTCTGAAGCTTATACGCGATGAAGGTCATAAGTCGAAGATAGAAGACTGTGTTCTGTCAAAGTTTAAGGAACTCTATGGTGGTCATTGAGACAAAAGAATGGTTACGCGATAGGCATAATGACCCCTTAAAGGATACTTTTACATAGTGGGAAGAAATGAATAGCGTCTTTCAGTCTATTTCTATCGGGAGAAAAAAGAACTGGCAAACATGGAACTTAACCGAAGTTAAGGAAACAAAAATCTTTATCAAGACATCTTGTTCCGTATTGATCCCATATGCACAACGTAAGCTTCAGGAAAAATGAAATGCATTTTTCGACATCATCTGTTAAGTCGAATCTATTTTTTGTAGTATTTTTAGCATTGATTTGTGAGAAACGTATCGGTTTTAGACCTGAAAAAAAGAAATTGGTGTGCAAACTTAAAATTTCAGCCGAGGAATTTGCTTTTGCATGAACGATCTGAATCCACCTTTTCATCAAATCAATGTGCGTTAATTGTTTGTTTTTTTGTTTTTTTGTTAACTGCAAAATAATGTAAGTTCAGTTGGGCATCATTTGAGAGAAAAAAAGCAACACGATACAATTCACTCCGCCAGAAATTTGGAAACGGCATGATTTAGTGCTTGAAATGAACTCCAGAAACTTCAATACTAATCTTTGAAGGGGTCTGAGTGTCAATCTGAGGAGAGTGCAAACAATTTGGAAAGAGTTCGATGTGGCTAATGGTGATCACTAGTAAATGCGATGTCATGCCTCCATTCAAGTTCCCACACGAACTCAAATTTAGCTAGATGCTACTGCTGCCCCAACTCGAATGGACAGCTTTTGGAAGAATCTGTTTCTTGAATCCGGACTCTGCACCATGCCACACGAAGAGTAGAACCTAATCATAGCTGTCAGACAATTTCTACGACGGTATCACTCTTACCATCTTTAATCTGCCCTTCTTAACTTCAATATCTCCTGCGAGTATCATATCTTCTTCCCCGCCTTTTCCAATTAGGTGTACTAGTATTTTCAGTTGTCTTTCTGATTTTAAATAGAATTCTCTTTTTCTTTCCACCTTCCGCATAAGAGAATTGTTGTTTTTTTTTTGTTTTTTTTTAATCATCTCACCCCAAGCCAGGCATTCCACTGCCACTATTGCGCATGGGGCTACATAGGGGAAGGTAAAGAGAAGGAGTGGTTAGACATAGGGAATGTCAGGAGGAAGGTGACAGATGAATAAGGATAGTGAGGATAGGTTGGGCAGATGGGAAGAGTGCTTGATAGAATGGGAGCAGGTTAGTGGTGTCTATTGACCTTACATTTAAACTCCTGGAGATTGTAGCCGTCGGGGAAGCAATCGTTTGGAAGAGAATTCCACAGTCGGGAAGTGCGAGAAAAGAAACTGTTGGAGTAGAAGTTACGGCTGCATTTTATCGGTTTGTTACAATACATTTCAGCAGCGTAATGTTTCTTTTGAATTTTTATTTGTTGCTTATTACATTTTAACTTTTGGAAAATATTTATAGCTATTTTAAATGTCTTTCAAATTCCTTAGTTTTATATTCCGTTTTCTATTATGAAGTATTTAGAATATCAAGTGTTAAATTGCAATAATCTTTTTCCAATTCTTGTCTCGCTTCTTATCCTCTCTTGCTGTTGGGAAAGCAAGTAAATGAAAGGGAATTCCATAGGCGGGAAGTGCGACAGAAGAAGTTTGCACAAACGACAAACGGGCCTCCCTCCCCGTATAGTAGAAAAAACCGTTTTTAACAGGCTCGAAAGGTCATTATAGTTCTATCCAAGGGGACGAAAGCACCTCGGCGTGGTGTAAAGTTTAGCAAGCTTGTCTTGGTAGGACCTGTTATAACTGAGTAGTGACATCGGTCCTCACTGGGTACACCATACTTTTTGGCCTTGGGTCACATTTAATCGGCGATTAGAAAATCAATTATCCACGATGACGGTCTCAGTTTTTTGGAATGCAAAAAACCTTGTATCTTTCTTCTTTTTTTTTTTATAATCCTGTCGCCCCAAAGCATTGTGCTGCCTTTGTTGGGCAGTGGATTACATAGGAGAAAAGTTATGAGAAAGAGTGACAAGTTACAAGGGTGTCAGGAAGAGGGTAGAAAAAGGATGAGAATACTGATGAGAGTGGAGTGGATGAAGCATGAGAGAGAGCGGATGCAGTTTAGTGAGATAGGATATGAACTATTCACTTTACATTTTAATTCTTGAAGATTGTAGTTATCGTGAAAGCAAGTAAACGAAAGGGAATTCCCTAGGCGGGAAGTGCGACAGAAGAAGCTGATGAAGTAGAATTTGCGTTTACAATTTATTGGTTTCACCGTAAAAGGGATGGGACCTAGTTGCTAATCTTGTGGCTCGAGTAAACTCATGTATAGAGGGTACCAGTGAGCTAAGTTCATCTGAGCAAAAGACTGAAACATTCTTTATCAATTGAATTCAAACACGGAAAAACTGATGAAAGAGGAGAAGGATTACTTTCCGTAAGGGTATTTGCACTCGGTTTTCCGAGATCTCATTCCGAGCCGGTGTCCACATCCAATAAAGTATTTTAAGACAAGACAAAATCACATCCTTCCTGAGGATGGTATTTCAACTTTTAATGAGTGATAAGGTAGCTAAAGAGAGTGACAAGAAAAGGCCTAAAAATAATATGCAAGAAGACCGAATGCATGGTTATCAGTAGAAATGGCAGCCCAATATACCAAATACAGGGCGGGGATACTAGAATCAAGCAGATAAAAAACATTTAGATACATGGGAAGTGTTCTAACAGAAGACGGAAAGTGCACCACAGAGATCCGAAGGTGAATTGGTATGGCGAAGGAAGCATTCCAGATATTGAGTAAAGTATTAAGAGACAGGACAATTTCGCTAGAAACAAAGAAGAGAATACTAGATTTCTATGGGATGTCATTTCTTCAATATGGCAGTGAATGCTAGACAATATCATAGATAAAGGAAAAGCTTGAAGCAACTGAAATGCAGTTCTACAGAAGGATTCTGCGGAGACCATGGATCGAGCATGTGAGCAATGATGAAGTTTTGGAAATGATGGAAACGAAAAGGAAATTAATACTGAGCACCAGGAAGAGACAGCTGAAGATCCTGGGACATGCAATGAGGAAAGAGGGCGTGGAAAACCTGATACTAATAGGCCAAATATAGGAAAAAGAGACAGGAGAAAGCAGCGGATAACATATTCGAAGGAGGAGGATGGAACGAGTGTCGCATGGTGTAACAGGAGAAGGCGTGCTAAGAGACACCAGGGATAGAGAGACGTGGAAAGCCATGATCGCCTACGTCCTGAAAGGACATGGCATATAGAAGAATATATATGCCAATTGTTTATAAGAAATTATAACGTGGATATAAAGTGGGAGATCAAATCTATATTATAAACAATATATGAACTGATCCCTCATTTTGTGACCATGCCAGTTTCTATACATTTATATTCTAGATTTATGGGCTTGCGCAGGTGGATGATGAAAGGAGGGTTGCATGGTGTAACAGGAGAAGGCGTGCTAAGAGCCACCACGGATAGGGAGACGTGGAAAGCCATGATCGCCTACGTCCAGAAAGGACATGGCACATAGAAGAAGAATATATATGCCATTTGTTTATAAGAAATTATAACGTGGATATAAAGTGGGAGATCAAATCTATATTATAAACAATATATGAACTGATCCCTCATTTTGAGACCATGCCAAAACTAGTACGACTTCGATTTCTTATTTGTCTATAATTATTTTCAGTGAAATTAAGTCCGGATTTTTGACAGTCAAATTTAGTATTTAGTTTATATATTTACAAACTGTATTTGAATTTTATATTTTTTTCAGATTTTGGTAAATAGGTGTTTCTTTTAATCATTTAAAAATCTTCTCCGGATTGACACCGTTTAGAGAGTGCTTTTAAGTTATAAGAATAGTGCGATATAGAGATCCGAGGGAGTATTGATATGACCAAAGATGCATTTCAGAAGGTGAGTAAAATATTAAGAGACAGCAAAATTTCACTGGAAACAAAGAAGAGAGTCTAGGCAGAGGATTTCCCGCAGTAGGTTGCCATATATTGCTGCGGTAGACTGGCTGCCAACGAAGGCTATAGAACCCAATCTGTCCTGCTATTCAGTTCTTTTTTACAGATCAGCCAGTTAAGTGCCATACGTGATACACGTTTGGGCGATCATATCTCTTTTGATCCATGACTGGCTGGGCAGAAGTTTTTTCTCGCGGTAGTTTGCGATGTTTTCTACGGTCGACTGATTGCCAACAACGTTATAGAACCCAATCATTTATAGAGGAAGAAGAGAAGGATTAATACTTCCCTTAAGGGTTTTTGCTCGTAAGTGAATTCGAACTCGGCTTTTCGATTTCTCGTTCTAAGCCGTTCTAAGCCGATATCCAAAACACACTAAAACGAACATCCAATAAAGGCTTTTAAGAAAAGACAAAATCACATATTTCGTGAAGATGGTACTTCAACTTCTAATGGGTTATCTAATGTCAAAGATATTATGGCATCTATAAAGAGTTAGTCACCACGGGAATCACCTTAATACCCCTTTTTGCATTTCAAACAATCTCGCTTGCTCAACCATCAAATCACAGTTGTCTGTAGTTTTCTCAGTCACCTTGTTTATTATATCTGTGCCATATATAGCGATATCAATAATATGACAATTATTGGTGCTTAGTATAATAATATACGGATGGTGATAATGAATCAATATGGGCTTTCCAACTTTTTTGACTGGACTGTAAAACAATTTTCTTTCCAACTTCATATCCATATTTTATAGTTTGAGTTTGAGTTTTGTTTCACGACATATCAACCTATGTAGGTTATTGCTGTAACCCTGTTTAAGGGGTCGCAAAAAAAAAACAGGAGCTCGGGATTAGTGTAAACAATTGTATTAACAAAATAACGGGTAAAGGTACAATATCCTTGTTCGTCTAGCTCTGTTCGATAAGTCACTCTACGGGTGTCAGACTCTTATTAGACTGTTGCTCTCCCGGTGACAACTAGTCACATGTTATTTATGCAGGTTGAGTAAGGCCATTACTATGTTAGATCCGCCACACTGGGCTGTTTTAAACTCAGATCCTTGGTGTGGGTTCGAATCCCTCATTTTCCAGTGTTGTAACCCTGTTTAAGGAGTCACAAATAAAAACAGGGACACAGGATTAGTGTAAACAATTGTATTAACAAAAGAACGGATAAAGGTACAATATGCTAGCTTGTTAGTCTAGCTGACGAGCAAGCGGTGTTGGATATCAAAGTCTCTGTTCGATAAGTCACTCTACGGGTGTCTGCATCAAACCAGACTGGTGCTCTTCCGATGACTACTAGTCACATGGTATTTATGCAGGTTACGATGTTAATGGGTAGGTCCGCCACAACAGTTATTTAGCGCCAAAGATGTAGGATTTTAAGATATTTTTTAATGTTCAATTATGGTGACAAGGTTGATTCTGTCAGATTCTGTTGAAAGATTATATTATTTTATTTTTTTCTTTAAAAATGTTTTACGGCAACAATCTTTTTCCCTTCTAAAATAAATTGTTGGTAATATTTTTAATTCAGAAACGTATATGTTTTTATAAAAGTCTCTTTTTATACTTTCATAAAGTTTTGACGTCAGTTTGAAGGTCAAACTGTTTGCCCATAGCAGATGCTACCACCCCGGGTCAGGGTGGACCTTGGAACAACAGCAATTCAAAGGTGGTTTCATGATCCTCACAACCTCCCAATGAAAGGCCTGGCTGCTGGATGCAGTTCGTTGTCATACCCAGGACCCCAATATTTTATACATTACAACAAATGTGCATAAAGGCGTAACTTATCATAGCGCATCTTATATTCTTTTTGAGCTAGGATTTTAAAACCACTGATAAGATGAATCACATTCCCAGAGTGTTCACCACAAAACTTAAATTTTGGAAAAATTTATGTTTTCGTATGTAATATTTTGTAGAGTTTGTAGCAAGGGTTTCCTCTTCCTCTTCTCATGCCATCCTCTCTACTATAATAAAGACCATTGTGTATTTACGTATATATTTCCTTCCTGTCACGCTCATGGAGAGAGTCAATAGCGAGGCAGCTTTAGCTCAAGTCATCTCATCAGAGAGAGAACAGAGAAGTAGGTCGTCTCAGTTCATTCCCTTTACTGCCAGTTATTAAACTTTACTATCAATTATTAAAGCTCTTGCTGCTTATTTGCTCTTTAACAGGGCCTTATAATCCTATATTTTTGCTATAATTCTGTCGTCGAGTAATTAAGAATTTTCTCCATTATAATATAAAATCCCTATATATATATATATATATATATATATATATATATATATATATATTATGTTCTCATTACGATTGAGCTCTCTGGATAAGAAAATTTTAAAAACAGTTTCCACTTCTGCTATATGCGTGACTCTTCAGAAATGAATTGAGTTCTCTCGGTGACTGGCGTGTGTATACACAGCTTATACACAACACGTTAAAATTACCCTTCTCTGATTCCATGCGTCGATGGCTTAGGGAGTAGCGACCCCGTCTAACACCAAATCGGTTGAGTTTCGATACCGACCAGAAGCAAGTGGATGCGTCTAGCCACACTGATGAGCTGTGATACAGCAAAACGGGCTTGTATGTGGATGGCTAATATATATATATATATATATATATATATATATATATATATAGCCAGGTAAGAAGAAGCAAACAATTTACAATTCCGAGTTCCCTGGCATTTTTTAAAGTGCTCAATACAGTAAATATTGTAGAGGATAATAGAATCATATAATTAAATTTGTTTTTTTAAATATAATCCCGTGTCGCAATGTGTTTTTAATTACAAACAAATTTAATTATATGAATGTATATATGTGTGTGTTAGTGTTTATCTGTATGTGTGTGTGAGTGTGTGTGACTGTACGTGTGCTCAGATAGATAAACTATCAATAAACACCCAATAACCCTGTGAAATATTTCAAACGGTATGGGTAAACTTGTGTACTAAAATATTTATACTGAATATCAGGTCAGCTCATTAGAGAGAAAATAGAGAAGCAGATCGTCTCAGTTCATTCTCTTTACTGCCAGTTATTAAACTTTACTATCAATTAATAAATCTCTTGCTGCGTATTTGATCTTTAACAGTGCCTTATTATCCTATATTTTTGTATAATTCTGTCGTCGAGCAATGAAGAATTCTCTCCACTATAATATAAGATCTCTATGTATTTATTTGTATATATATATATATATATATATATATATATATATATATATATATATATATATATAAATCCAGGTAGAGAGAACCATCGGTTTTAAATTTCGAGTTCTCTGGCATTTACGTTTTTTTTAAAAAGGGCTCAATACAATAAATATTGTAGAACATAATATAATAATATAATTATATTTGGTTATTAATAAAAACATTCCGTGTCACAATGTACTTTTAATTAAATACAAATTCAATTACATGGTTATATATATGTTTGTTTGTGTTTGTGTGTGTGTGGGTGTGGGTGTGTGCATGTGTGTGTGTGTGTGCGCGCTTAGGTGTATCACCTGTCAGGAAACACCAAATAACCCTCTGAAATATTTCAAACGGTATGAGTAAACTCGTATACTAAAATATTTATATTGAATATCGCGTTGTTATCACTAGAACAATCTACTCCTAAAGGGTTCGTTTCGAAATACCAACTTCTTTCACCTGAAGATGGCCAGAGCATACACAGACCGAAACTTCGTGTATATGACAATAAAAATGAAGACAACTCTCCGAAGAAATATATATATTGTTATAATGCCTAATCTCAGAAATGCAATAAATTGAGAAAATCATCTTCAATATGCGACGCCATTTTTTTTTATTATTACTTGATCATTGAATTATGATGTGTTTTGTCGTCTGTTTTACAAAAGAAGTACGACTAAAAACAGCCACATTTTGAAAAACATATTGTTGTGGGACGTTACCAACTTAACTATGGACTCTTCCACGTGTATATTAACTGAGAGTTAATTACTTTGTGGCTTCAGTTCAGCTCAGCACAGTCTGTCTGTCTGTCTGTCACTAGTAAGCCAAGCTTATGTTAATCTTTCTCTTGTATCTTATTTTGACTTAATATATGCTGTTAACCTTACTACCGTGTTTCGAGTTATCATTTCGTGGTCCCATCTCCGGTTCACATCACAGATTAATCTGTTTCGTACTTTTTATGGGTAACACACCTATTCTTCAGATAATAGACTCTCCCTCCTATATTATTAAGTGTTAACAGGAAGTTAACTGGTTAAGTTCTGGAGAAGTTCTTGGGAAGTTTATAGGAGTTCTTTAGAGTTCTATTAGTGTTCAGTAGAACTACTAGGCAGTTGATATTAGTGGGCAGTTAGCCGAATACTAAGGAATCAGCTTTCAGTAGATTACCAAGTTCCTAAATTTTTGGGTGCGTGAAGTCGATTAGTAACCGACATAGCACGATTATAACCTTGAGTGCAAAAACTACCCCACAACAGTAATTAAAAAAATAATTCTTAAAATCGATTTGAATTAACCTTTGCTTCATCACAGATTAAACTTTTTTTTCGTCGGCAATATAAGTAGGCAGAATGTGGTAGCAACCTTCTTCCGTTTCGGGGGTCTGATATGCGAGCGTCACATAACAGCAGATGAGTAATATAATCCCAGGAGTGACGACAGCTCGGAGTGTAACGAACCTTTCTGGTTTTAAAACATGCCAGGAAGGCAGACGTGATTGTACGCAGAGGCAAGGAGAACGAATGGCAAATATGTTGTTCAGTGTACATTCTTCTTATTCTCTGTGCCGTGTCCTTCCAGGACTTAGACGATCGTAGTTCTTCACATTTCCTTATCCGTTGTAGTTCTTAATACCACTTTTCTTTTTATCCCACACAGACTCCGCTCTGCCATCAAAATTATCGGGAATGTCTCTGCTTCCTTCTATCAGTCCGGTGAGCATTAGATTCTCCAAGCCTTTCTTTCTCAGTACATGTCCAAGAAACTTCAGCTTTTCGTGTCCATCCTCGGCAAAAGATCGTTGCTCGTAGGTTGTGTCCGATTTATCCTCAGCATCCTTCTGTAGAGCAACATTTTGGTTGCTTCAAATATTTCCTTCATCTTTGATGCGATTTTCAAGCATTCGCTGTCATATTGAAGGACAAAAATTGCATGGCAGTCAAGTATTTTCTTTGTTCTCAGCGAAATTTTCTTGTCTCTCGATACTCTGTCCAGCTTCTGGAATGCATGTTTGACTTACCAATACGCCTGCAGATCTCAGTGTCGGACTTTCCGTCCCTGTTACAGGTTAGTATCAGGTTCTCCAAGCCCTCCTTCCTCATTGCATGTCCCAGGAACTTTAGCTGTCTCTTCCTGATGCTCAGTATTAATGTCCTTTTTTTCCATCACTTCTAAGACCTCATCATTGCTCACATGCTCGATCCATGATATCCGCAACATCCTTCTGTAGAACCACATTTCAGTTGTTTCAAGTTTTTCCTTCATCTTTGATGATATTGTCCAAATTTCATTGCCATATTGAAGAACGGTCAATACGTAGCAATCCAGTACTCTATTCTTTGTTTCTATATTTATATATTCGCAGGATGGTTTCAAATGGAAAAAAAACTTTGATAAATATATTAAAAATTATATATATTTTTGATAGATAGCTAAGAGTTAATAATACCATTATCACAATCGCTGGCAAGTCTAAGTTGTTTTGATATTATTGCAAAGCTTATCTAATAAATTGTATTCAGTTAAGTTCCTAAGTGATTTATGTCCGGTAATATTGTGCGGCGTATTGTTTCTTTCACAATTTAACCAATACTAATAAATAGCTACGTATGACATGTTATAATAAGTTTTCTTCTACAAGGTTTTAGTAAACTGAAATTGAATGCATATTACTTGCCTTGATAATCAGGAGCGATTCTTTATCTCCAAGAGTAAGGGAAATAATCCTCATATCCCAAACTACATATAATTATTTAATGTAGATCTGTGCTGTTATAATGGAAAGAGTTCTAATTTAAGGGGAATAACCTACGTTTTCTAACCCTCTAACTTTTCTCTCTCTCTCTATCTCTCTCTCTCTCTCTATCTCTGTCTCTCTCTCTCTCTCTCTCTCTATATATATATATATATATATATATTTCCTGCTGATGAGTCCCAAATATAGGACGAAACGGCCGTCCAGTGCTTTCGGCATTCTGTTGAAGTCTAATAAAAAACTTGGTGAATTATCTAATTATGTCAAAACTCCTGCAATTTCAGTCATATATATATATATATATATATATATATATATATATATAAAGTAGAATCCTTGATACTTGTTAAGGTAAAATCCGCAGGAGAATAAATCCCAAGGGAACTCAGTGTTAAAATTTAACAAAGTATTATAATCAAGAACAAAAGTCGGATGTTTTTATAAAATCATAGGTAATATTATATTTCACGACTCTCTTATCACCGCTCGTCAGACCAAATTCATTCAACAATGAATGGGTCAAGGACGCCGCACGACTCTAAGAGTTAACTGTTTAGTTAATCTCCTTCCCCTACTTATTTCTTCTTTTTTTCTTTCTTTTTTTCTTCTTTCTCTTTTACTTGACCTTTTTGGATAAATTTGACCCATTCATTGTTGTATGAATTTGAATGACGAGCGGTTGATCCCGCGAGATATCCTATTACCTATCTATCTAAACTTATTTATAAATGGAACTTTTTCTGTGTGTGTGTGTGTGTGTGTGTGTGTGTGTGCGTCTGTGTCTGTGTGTGAGTGTATCCGTTACCTATAGACTCCGAAATGGCTGAACTGATTTTCTTGAAAATTTACACAGTTGTACTATAAGCGTCTGCGAGTGTTCTTAGCTAGGTTTTGTGTCGAGGTACCCCCGATAAATATCGAAAATCGATAATCGAAAATATCGGGTTATAAAAAGAGTAGTTTGATTTTAATCAAATTTGATACACTCATAGACAAAGACATAAGAAACGAAATTCAGAAGTTTCAAGGTTGCAGTTCTTACAATAGTGCAGAAAATCGAAACGGTTTCATTACACCCGAGCAACGCTGGGCTATACTGCTAGTGGATTTATAAAAACATACAACTTCTGTTTTGATTATATATATATATATATATATATATATATATATATGGAACAGAACATATACATTTAAAGATTATCAAAATATTGTCTTTACTACACAACATCAAGAAAAATTGAAAGATCATGTTTTTATCACATATCTGTTTCAGAGATATTTATTTTTTTCATAAATCATTAGGGTAGACATTATCAACTGCTTTTTAACGATTTATTTTATGACGAATGATTCCGATTTTCTATATATTTTTTAATCAACCAAGCAAATATTTTTCTTCAGCTGAGACGGACATAACATTTGCTTAAAATGTTTGTCGTAGACTTCACGAAAATCTAATTTCCTTCGCAGACTTTTGCCTGAGAACGATTTCTATATTCTATAAAAAAAAACGAAAAAACAAAAACTTAAAAAAATAGTCTAAGTAATTGGTCATATACCAGTGTGAAGTAAGTGTGCAAACACATGTTTCTTCTTCTTCTTCTTCTTCTTCTTCTTCTTCTTCTTCTTCTTCTTCTTTGTGCCCTGTCCCTCATCATGGCTTTCAACGTCTCTCTATCTCTGGTTGCACCATGCAACCCTCGTTCCATCATCCACCTGATCAGGTCCTTCAAATATTTTATCCGTTGCTTTCCCCTGTCTCTTTTTCCCTCTATCTGGTCTGTTAGTATCAGATTCCCTAAGCCATCCTATCAGTTCTTATAAACTGTTGGCATATGTCTTCTTCTATGTGCCCTGTCCCTTCAGGACTTAGGCGACCATGGCTTTCAACGCCTCTCTATCCCTGGTGGCTATAAGCACGCGTTCTCCTGTTACACCATGCAGCCCTCGTTCAATCTTCCACCTGATTAGGTCCTTCAAATTTGTTATCCGTTGCTTTCCCCTGCCTCTCAATCTGGCCTGTTAGTATCAGGTTCTCCAAGCCCTCCTTCCTCATTGCATGTCCCAGGAACTTTAGCTGTCTCTTCCTGATGCTCAGTATTAATGTCCTTTTATTTCCATCATTTCTAAGACCTCATCATTGCTCACATGCTCGATCCATGATATCCGCAGCATCCTTCTGTAGAGCCACATTTCAATTGTTCCAAGTTTTTTCTTCATCTTTGATGATATTGTCCAGCATTCACTGCCATATTGAAGAACGGACAATACGTAGCAATCCAGTACTCACTTCATTGTTTCTAGCAAAATTGTCCTGTTTCTTAATACTTTACTCAACTTCTGGAATGCTTCCTTCGCCATGCCAATTCGCCTTCGGTTCTCTGTGTCGCACATTCCGTCTTCTGTTATAACACTTCCAAGGCATTTACATTTTTTAATCTGCTTGATTCTAGTATCCCCGACCTGTATTTGGCATATTAGGCTGCTCTTTTTACTGATGACCATGCACATTCGATCTTTTCCGAGAACGCATTTTCTTTTGTAAGATTTCTCACGGGCGCAGGACGATAGACGTATCAATCCCCAATTATTGAATAATAGTGGAACGTCTATTTCAAGAGCTAAGTGTCCACTCCAAAATGTTTGAAGTAGTAGACATTTAGGATTTAAATAAATCAATAAATTCTCTAGAAATTGTTCTATAGGCGAGGCTAGCGCATAGACCCATACAGACACAGGCATATAGGCAGCTTCGAGCCTTGGGCGATTATCATGTCATATGCCATTTCTCTTTGTGTCGGTACACTATATGTAGAACAATATAGTTTACATTTATATACCTTAAACACACACGCATATATACACAGAAAAACAGACAAGTACGCACACGTATTAGTTAAATATATCAAGAAGGTGTTCTGTCATGCATGATCGAAGGGTTTTACATTTGGATCATTCGTGGGTTTCATGTTTTGTCTGTTCTATAAATACTTACATAGCTTCTGCTCAGACGAACGTAAGTCACTGATGCCTCCTCAACAGGTGTTTACTCGTGCAACCAGACTGGCAACTGGGTCCCACCCATTCACAGTCAGGTTAGCCAAATGCAGACGACAATTCTACTCCTGCAGCTTCCTCTCTCGCACTTCCCGCCTGTGGAACTCACTCCCGTATTCTTGCTTTCCTGACGGCTACAACCTCCAGAAATTTAAATGCAAAGTTAATACTCATCTACTAACCACTGGACTCTAGCTCTCTCCCCTCCCCTGTATAACCTTCCCTTTCTCTCCGCCCATGTATCTGTCATTGCACCTGCTTTCTCAGCTCTCTATTGTTCCTTTCTAACTAGTTTCTACTCCTCACTCTTTTCTAATTAATCTTTTTACATTTATGTCGCCCCCCTGCACATCAGTGGCGTTTCCGGCTTGCTCGGGGTGAAATGATTAAAAAAAAAATTTATAATTTCCATCACGATCAAAAACTAACAACCAGTTTAATAAACAAAACGAATAGAGGGAATTCGGTTATTATATTCTCCGGCCTTCTTTAGGTGCCAGGAATTTTCCATATTTCGAAGATGTGGAAGTATTTACAGTATTTATATTATTCGAACTATTGGCCTCGTCTTTGTTGCCATTTGTACGACGTTTCGGCCGTTGTACGCTCCGACAATAATCCGAATAATGTAAATACTGTAAATACTACCTCATCTCAGAAATATAGACAAAGAGAATTATCTATTTTAAACGTCGTCCAAATGGCAACAAAGATGAGGATAATAGTCCGAATAATGTAAATATTGTAAATACTACCTCATTTCAGAAATATAGAGAAATAGAATGATCTATTATTAAACATCCTATAAATGACAACAAAGATGAAGGCAATAGTCCGAATAATGTAAATACTGTAAATACTACCTCATCTCAGAAATATCGACAAATAATGAATCATAGTTTCATGATTCAATTAGCTTGTCCTAATATTTAATCCATAACGGGAGGAAAGAAACGGAGTAATACATTTCCTGAGGGTATTTGTGTGTAAGTGAATAGAAGGAACTCAGCTGGAATTCGACCTCGGCTCCCCAATTTTTATTCCGAGCCGATATCCACTGCGAATGTAGGTATGTCCATGTTTGTGCACATCTGTGTATGATTGGAAATTGTTTATCCTTGTGTGCGTTTGTGTGTGCGTTTATGTGTGTCTGTGTCTGTAAATATCTCTCGGTATTTGCCAATCATTCTCCATCGCTCTCACGACTTGAATATCCCCGAACAGTGAATCCATATCGCTGCCTGAATTTCTTTACCAATCTCTTCAATATTGAAGTAACCCGGTGGTCAGTCCATTACACAAATAATTCACTGCACAGTTTCTGTTCTATAAGCCAAAGAACACCCAGCCAATTCCATTCGGAGGAGAAGAAAACCGATACTGTATAGAACCAAATTATTTGTCACGAGGACGCCATATTTTTAATGGCAATATTATTGGATAAATTTAGCAGCATTTCGCGACTTGATGGAATTTCTCGAATATATGGAATTTTCTTGAAAGCGGTAAAAGCAAAAGAATTTAAAATACGAAAAAATATTTTAACAGAACCAGGCATTTTATAAGACGCTTTATACTAAGTTCGTTTTTTTTCTAAAAATTACAAATACGGTTTTAGAAGTTTACACTAGCTTCTGCAAACGTGAACCACGAATCGTCACGCTATAACCTTCGGTAGCAACAAGATACCTGATGGTTGCGAATTCAGAACATAAATTTAGAACTAACGAAAATTTTAAATTTCACCCGCTTGCCACTCTAAAATTTTCACAATCATACTCAGAGGTATGTCTTGTACTCGTCATGTATAGCAAAGTCATTTTTATGAGATGCAGAGGGATGCCGCTACATCTTTTTTTGTATTCTATCCTCTCAGAACGTATGAGTTCATTACCCTCCACAACTTCCTGTCTCTTGAAACTTTGCATAAACATTGTTTTTTTTATTTCTAATAACACTTGTTACGTCATCTATTTGAGGATAACTGGATATCGTGGACTGAGCATGCAAGCAACGATGAGGTGTTGGAAAGAATGACAACAAAAAGGAAATTAATACTGAACATCAGGAAGAGACAACTGAAGTTCCTGGGACATGCAATAAGGAAGGAGAACTTGGAGAACCTGATACTGACTGGCCAGATAGAAGGAAAAAGAGACAGAGGAAGGTAACGGATAATATATTTTCAGGGCCTGATCAGGTTGATGACGGAACGAGGGTTGCGAGGTGTAACAGAAGCAAACATACTAAGAGCCACAAGGGATAGGGAGACGTGGAGAACCATGATCGCCTACGTCCTGAAGAGACAGAGCACATAGAAGAAGAATTCGTTGCTTTAATCTGTCTCACTTCCCCCTATCTACCCCGTGATTATCAGATTTTCTAAGCTTTCTTTCCTCATTATTCGCCCTAGAAATGTCAACTGTCTCTTCCTGATGTAACGGATTAGCTTACTTTTGGTTTCTATTTTCTCGAAAACTTTGTCTTTGCTCGCGTATTTTCGGTCTGTGTTATTCTCAGCATCATTCTGCAGAGCCATATTTCTGTTGTTTCATGCCTCCACTCCATCTTTGAGAAGAATCTCTAAAACACAGTACTATACAAGAGGACACGTAGCAGGATAGTATTCTGTTCATTGTTTTTAAAGAAGTTTTTCTATTTCTTCATTCTCTGCTTACATTTTGGAATGTTTCGTTAGCAATCCCAAGACGCCATCGTATTTCAGTGTCACACTTTCAATTCCTATATTAAAACACTTCCCAGATATTTACTAATTTTGGTATCTCCAGTTTACAATAGCCTTTAGGTCTCTGTGGTGAGCTCTTGGCAAGATTCTCGTCAACGTTTGTATCTATGTTTAGAATCTTTCAGAATTTTCCTGCCCAGCGTTGGGAGATCATATTTTTGTGTGTTAGAAGGTTGCCACTAGAAGAAAAGGTGGGAGTTAAGCTATTTGGCACAGAATCAGAAAAACTCCTTACATTATGACATTATGATTTAAAATCGCATCTGTCAGCAGCATCCGTTAATTCGTGCCTCTTCTCTCGCCACCATGCTTGTTTCATTTTCTGTAGTTGAAATAGTCATTCTGGCTTTCTTGAACTCATATCTATTGGTGATGATACTTGTGCATATTATTCAAAAGACGGGGAAAAGTTTAATTATTTGAGTTATAACAGTCTTGATGTTTCCCCTTGACAGCCAAGCGTTTCCTGAGAGGACTCCTATATAGCACTTTGGTAAAAAAACAAACAAACAAAAAAAACAATGTTGATTCAATGCTTGCTGTCTGTATATATCTAAAGCTTGCTGTCACAAAGTGTTTGAAAAAAATGAAGTTGTCACTTTTGTTTAGCTGTTTGACATATATTATTTAAACTGACAGAGATTGGTCGTAACGAACAGGACTAAGAATAGTGAATGTAATTTTGGATTCTTTTAGATGATGCTCATACTAACACTAAATGTAAATGGAACGAATCACATGACAACCTTCCTGTATGGAGAACTCGCAATCACATAGTCGATGAGATGATAGTGAGTGGATAGTGGATGCCTTTAGATCGTTTGTGGTGATACCGAGCAACCGGATGTTTGCCCTCAAAGGTCCAGATAACAAATGACCAAAACTGGCATTTGCGCATCTGACTCCACGCAGAAAAACCATAAATAAATAAATATCAAATTCCTTTTCGCAGTGGGAAACCCAGAATTCCCAAATGACGAAAACGAAATAGAAGGCCGAAACAGAAAGCATCGCAGGATGAGAAAATACGAGCATAATTAACGCGACCCTTGACAGCGTCAAGCGATAGCATTATGTTCACGTCTCCTTTCTCTCTCATCTTCTTCTTCACCGTTCACTGAGCCAGATAACAATTTATGGACTGAGCGGCGACTTCAAAGACACTGCTAACAAACAAACGCTCACACACACATAACAAACAATCTCTTTTCGGCAATTACTGCTATGAACATTTTTAATGATCTTTGCACCAACCAAAAGACATTGCTTTTATTTGTAAAAAAAACTTAATTGATATATATATATATATATATATATATATATATATATATATATATATATATATATATATATATATATATATATATATATATATATATAAATGTTGTTTCTATACACAATTTGATTTCCTTGTTTTATACCCACTTTATGGTGGGTTATCTACTAACAAGGCCAAATTCAATTAATACACAAATACTCTTTACTATAACGGATAACCCACTATAAGTTTTGTGATAGGAAGCTGGAAGATAGCGTTATCACGAATTCATACTCACTACAATGTGATATGAATTCATGATTAACTCCACCCACGTCTATTGAACAGGTTAAGAGGCTCATCCCTTGTTCCCTGTTTGGGATGTGGTTTCCGACTTTCCCTTTTCAAATCTTTTCACTTTGTTTTTGTTTTTTTCCAATTGGAGTACATAGATCTATCTATCGCCCGGTTCACACTCCGTGAGTAATATAAACGAGAGTGTGATGTGCTTGACAAGACACATTCTATGTGGTCTTGTACAGGGGTGGAATAAGAAAATTAACGAAAATTCGAAAACACCTCGACGATTTCAGTGCCAATGTCAAATAAATATTATTGTTGCTTGAAATCTTGAATTACAAAATAGTCATAGTGTTTCTAGTACATAAGGTAGTCGAAGATTAATTGAAGGTATTATTTTTCGGATCGTCCTTCATAGATATTTTAAAGCGTAAGATTCACTATTTACATGAAATGTTGATTTATGTAACTACAATGCTTCGTTTTCTGTCTCTTACCCTTTGTCGGTTTTCGCTCTCTCTTGTTTCCTCTCTATCTATCTATCTCTCTCACTATCTATCTATCTCTCTCACTATCTATCTATCTATCTATCTATCTATCTATATATATATATATATATATATATATTTGTCTATTTTTGGTTTATCGTATAATATATATTTTAAAAAATCTTCGTATATATATATATATATATATATATAAGAACAGTTTGAAAAATATATAAATTACACGATAGACCAAATATAGACATATATATATATATATATATATATATATATATAATTCATAGTGTATTTTATATATTTTTAAAAACAAAACATTTATATATATATATATATATATATATATATATGAATGTCTATTATGTTTAATAATGAGACGTTCTAAACGACCTATATTGGCTTTAATTTTACGTGAAAATAATGATAAAAACTATCCAACATTTGGATATTTTTTATTATTCTGCTTCTAATCTTACGGCTCACATGAACAATCTTCAGAAAAAATTGTCCAACATCAATCTGTAACAGATTGAGATTGGATAATTTTTTCCTTTATTTTCCCCTGAAATTAAAGCCGAAACACGATGTTTAGAATGACTCATTATTAATCATAATAGACATTCATTGTCTGTTATATTTAACAATATATGTTTATAAAAGTATCCACTGCATCGATACACTATATATATGAAATGATTTGTTTGAACATTATTTTTAATCGATACTCGTATTTAAGTAGATATTCTGTTGGTAATCAAACAGTATTATATATTTATTTCTACCGGCCTCATTATTTACGATAATCATCATGTTACGGAAATTAACGAAGATTAACGAAACTGGTTAGAAACAACCGACAATTTGAAATGATTTGTTTGAACATTATTTTTAAACGATACTCGTATTTAAGTAGATATTCTGTTGGTAATCAAACAGTATTATATATTTATTTCTACCGGCCTCATTATTTACGATAATCATCATGTTACGGAAATTAACGAAGATTAACGAAACTGGTTAGAAACAGCCGACAATTTGAAATGATTTGTTTGAACATTATTTTTAATCGATACTCGTATTTAAGTAGATATTCTGTTGGTAATCAAACAGTATTATATATTTATTTCTACCGGCCTCATTATTTACGATAATCATCATGTTACGGAAATTAACGAAGATTAACGAAACTGGTTAGAAACAACCGACAATTTGAAATGATTTGTTTGAACATTATTTTTAAACGATACTCGTATTTAAGTAGATATTCTGTTGGTAATCAAACAGTATTATATATTTATTTCTACCGGCCTCATTATTTACGATAATCATCATGTTACGGAAATTAACGAAGATTAACGAAACTGGTTAGAAACAGCCGACAATTTGAAATGATTTGTTTGAACATTATTTTTAATCGATACTCGTATTTAAGTAGATATTCTGTTGGTAATCAAACAGTATTATATATTTATTTCTACCGGCCTCATTATTTACGATAATCATCATGTTACGGAAATTAACGAAGATTAACGAAACTGGTTAGAAACAGCCGACAATTTGAAATGATTTGTTTGAACATTATTTTTGATCGATACTCGTATTTAGGTAGATATTCTGTTTATAATCAAACAGTATTATATATTTATTTCTACCGGCCTCATTATTTACGATAATCATCATGTTACGGAAATTAACGAAGATTAACGAAACTGGTTAGAAACAGCCGACAATTTGAAATGATTTGTTTGAACATTATTTTTGATCGATACTCGTATTTAGGTAGATATTCTGTTTATAATCAAACAGTATTATATATTTATTTCTACCGGCCTGATTATTTACGATAATCATCATGTTACGGAAATTAACGAAGATTAACGAAACTGGTTAGAAACAGCCGACAATTTGAAATGATTTGTTTGAACATTATTTTTAATCGATACTCGTATTTAAGTAGATATTCTGTTTTTAAACAAACAGTATTATATATTTATTTCTACCGTCTGATTATTTAAGATAAATTTCTGTTACTAAAATGTGTGACATTTGGCAGGATTCGGACCTGCGACCCCTATTGTAACAAAAGTTTATCGTAAATAATCAGGCCGGTAGAAATAAATATATAATATTGTTTGATTAAAAACAGCATATATCTTTAATACGATTATCGCTCAAAAATAATGTTCAAACAAATCATTTCAATTTGACGGTTGTTTATAACCAGTCTCGTTAATCTTCGTTAGTTTCCGTATAAAACAAAGAAACTTTTCATTTAGTTGTGCAGTGTTAATTCAATGATGCTATCTTTGAAGTTTTGTGAGGGGATTATTTTAATCACTCTTGCGTTTTATGCTGTAGCTTCCTATTTTTTTTTTTTTTTTGGTATTTTATAAAGTTTTGCGTAATTTGTTATTTTTGTGTCTATGTGATTTTTTGCTTGATGAGAGTTGTATTATTGGTTTTCCTTTTTGTTTTTTGGCTTTTTCTTAAGAGATATCGCGCTTGTTGGGGGTAAATTGCTTTTTATTGTTTTGACCACTTTATTACTTTTTATTGTATTGACCCCTTTATTAACGTTTTAGTTATATGCATGCTAATATGCTTAATAATGTATTGAGCTGACTTTTATTTACCGTAGCAATATATAAGCCTAATTCATTCTTTTAGTTCATGAATCAAATTTTTTTGTTCATGCGTGTGTGCGTGTCATTTGTATTTGTTTGTATACCTGTTGCGTGGTAATTTTCAGTTTGATGAGTTTTATCTTATTTGGTTGTTATATTTTTATTTTTTCTTTCTTTGACACCTGTTATATATATATATATATATATATATATATATATAGATATATATATATAGGAAAGAATATTAATAAAAAAAGTTTTGAATTTAAAAATGTACTTTTTTGGGACAGTATTTGTTTATTTTTATGATTGTATTTTATATTTCAGACCGCCCTCGGTCCTTCATCAGAAACGAGTGATTTTTAAATTTGAATTAGAAACGTATAGCGTTCGAATATTATTTTGTGTTTACATCACGTGCTGTGTTTGTTCACAACATGCGGCACGTCCGTAGAGAAAGTCTGTTTGTTTTAGATAAAAATTTCTTGGAATATCTGAAAAAAATTTTTTAGCTATTGAAATATTTGTAAAAATTCAACACACCTAAGTCCCTATTTAACCCTAGCTTGTGTGTATTTAATTTTAAAATCCAGTATTTTTCTTTCTTTCTGCGTGTGTATGTAGAACTAAAATTGGAGTCTATTAGTAAACATTTGCAATTTTCTAAAGTATGATCAGGTTGATTACAATGGGCTGCAATTGGGGAGTATACATATATATATATATATATATATATATATATATATATATATATTGCTTGTTTGATTTGAGTGTTTATACAAGTGTATTTATTCTTGTAGTCTGGGGATTGCGTTTTGATTTGTCGTTATTTGTTTTTGTTTGTCTCTACATCCGAGATGAGGTAATTATATTAATTACATTGTTTAAACTGTTGACATTCTCGTTATTGCTACGTTTACAACGTTTCGGCCAGTTTAAGCCCCGGCCTTCTTTATGTAATAAGAATTCGGAATTAGCATCATACATGAAATGAGAATGTATACACAGGTGATCGGAATAAAAGGGTCGTTTCGAAATTCCAGGCACCTGAAGAAGGCTGAAGAATGCAATGGCCGAACCGTCGTGAATATGACGAGAAAATGAGAATGTAAATATTTTTTTTATTTGGATTTAATTGTCAAAAGAAGTATTTATTTAAATATCTACATTTCTCCATTATCTCAGTTTTCTTGTTTCATAGTTTACTTTGTTTTTAAAGGTAATTATTGCTTAGTGCAAGATTTTCAACATTAATTCTAGTAACGTTCTATTCTTATCTTGTCAGTAAGCACTTTATGACAAAAATTTGCCTGACTAAAATGCCTTTCCACTTTTTCTATCTATATGTTTACGCGTTCACCAGGGAGAGATGGCTTGAGTAGATAGATAGATAGATAGATAGATAGATAGATAGATAGATAGATAGATAGATAGATAGATGTGAAACGACTAGGAAAGAGAGATATGAACAGACATGTATATAAAGATATGTAAATACATAGATATGAACAAACCGAGATAAACAGACATGAACATCTAACATGAGTTAGATAGATAGATAGATAGATAGATAGATAGATAGATAGATAGATAGATATAAACATACTTTTATCAAAGATTAATATGGACAGACAACGAAGAGATAGATAGATAGATAGATAGATAGATAGATAGATAGATAATGAATAAGATATATGAAAGAGAGATAAAGAAACTGATATAGATAGATAGATAGATAGATAGATAGATAGATAGATAGATAATGAATAAGATATATGAAAGAGAGATAAAGAAACTGATATAGATAGATAGATAGATAGATAGATAGATAGATAGATAGATAGATAGATAGATATAAACATACTTTTATCAAAGATTAATATGGACAGACAACGAACAGATAGATAGATAGATAGATAGATAGATAGATAGATAGATAGATAGATAGATAGATAGATATATGAAAGAGAGACAAAGAAACCGACATAGATAGATAGGTAGATATATGCGAACAATCTAATGTAGCTAGATAGATAGATAATGAAGAAACTCAGATATAGCTAGCTAGCTAGATAGATAGATAGATAATGACGAAACTGCGATAGATAGATGGGTAGAGAGATTGATAGATAGATAATGACGAAACTGATATATATATATATATAGATAGATAGATAGATAGATAGATAGATAGATAGATAGATATGAACTTTCTTTCTATCTATATCAATTTCGTCAATATCTATCTATCTATCTATCTATCTATCTATCTATCTATCTATCTATCTCGGTTTCTTCCTTATCTATTTATCTATCCAGCTAGATAGATGGAAACAGATTCTGATAGGTTGCGGTGGAATAAACATAGATATTAAAAATCTATGAATAGTCAATTTATGACATTAGTTTCTCTCTGTAACGTTTATCAACTCAGCAGTATGACTAGATAAATTAATCAAAAACATTTTTAAAAAACAAATGAAAGAATATACATATTTTTTAATCTAGTGAGGTAGACATGTTGATTTCCTAATAAGACACATTATGTAAGCCATTCAACCTTTTATGAAAATGGCCGCTTCATTCATTTGACAAAGAATGGCGGCGTCAGCTTCAGTCACGTGATATAACATTGAAGACAGTTTTGCTTACAAAGTTGGACACACGCTGTTGCTTACAGTGTACACACATACAAACATACACTCTCCATTTCAGTTTTTCTCTATCTCTATCCTTTTATCTCTCTCTGTCTCTGTCTCCCTTGTAGTCTTCGCTTCTATTATTCTGTCTCTCTTCGACAGGGATGTCAATAGATGCTCTGCAGACAATGTCCATGAAATTCAGGGAGAAAGAAAGGCAATTTGTCCATCCTTTCTAACTGTCCGCCCACGTTAACTGCCTTCTATATCTCAAGGACAAAACGCATTGCGACAACATGGCCGGGTCAAGGCCTCTTCCGGCGATAGATAATCTTCCAATAAAAAGCGATTATCGGACATTTTTTTTAACAGGCTTTTCAAATGTAAAGTTGTCATATTTTAGCAGCGTATCTCTCTTACTGTGTGGTCTGTTTGCTACCTGTGAATTATTCATCAGAATAATTAAAATTCCTTCACAGTATTATAATTCTCTTAAAAGCCATACAACTTACGAGGTAAGAATTTATTAACACATGGTATTAGAAGTTACCTCCGTTCTATAATTGCAATTTCATGGCATCCACAAGAGAGAGAAACAAACTTGGTCTATCCCACTACGTAATGTAAACAAGGCAGTCGTGTTAAAAGTCTTATAGGTCAATCTTCAACTGCCTAAGCACTTTGAATCATAACGTAAAGTAGAAAGCCACTCAGAAACAAATAGAAATAAACACAAACGAATTAGAAATCATTGAGAGCTACCGAAAATCTCTATTATTCTATAATGAAGTTGTCTGACAAAACAAAAATAAAAGAAAATAATATTCAATGTTACAATGGGAATTTCTGATAAAGCTGGAATTCGTGATTTGATATGCACACATATATAAACTACATAAACTTAATAAGATAATCGACTACATTTATATATATTTACATATTATTACTACAGGTGAAAAGGTTTCATAATCCTATTGTAATAGAAAAAATGAACAAAACAAAGAAAATTAATAACAGCAAGGTCTTACCGTTTACTGTTAAAATAAATCATTGCACATAGGCGCTCTTATTGGACAATAAAAAGCAATGTAATCTTCATTTTATGTGTCCTTACAACCAGTTCTTTTATTGTCTTTTCTCTTCATATTTGCCCTCTTGTCTTAAATCTTCAGCAATTCATTGCGTCATATTTGCATTATCGTCTTGCATGAGGTGGTATGATTAATAAATATAATAGTACAATATCAATTATTTTAAATTGCATATCCATGAGAGTGTAATAATATTGATGCAAAGAAGACCTCTGGGAAGCAATAGAAATGACGCAAAAAATGTTAAAACCATGACAGTAGTAAATTTAACGGAATCGACAGTTAAAAGAAACACAAACATTATAAAATCTGAAGAATTTCAGTTTGAGTTCGAGTTTTGTTTAACGGCATACCAACCATTGTGGGTTATTTAATGCCAAAAAAGTGGGGTTTTAAGGTATTTTTTAATGTTCAGTTATAGTGAGAAAGTTGATTTAGTCTGATTTTAATAATTCTTGTTTGTTTTTATTCTTTTTCATTTTCGAAAACTGAAAACGTTTTCTAGTTTTGTATTAAAAATGTTTTCCTGAAAATATTTTTTTTTCTTTAAAAATGTGATATGGTAATAATTTTTTCTCCAAAAATGTATGGTTGGTAATATTTGTCCTTCAAAAATGTATATTTTTCTATAAAAGTCTATTTTTATGTAGACGTTTCTATAAAAGTCTATTTTTATACTTTTATAGTGTTTGGACTCTAGTTTAGAAGTTAACTATTTGTCTATAGATGGGACCGTAACAGGTGCTACCACTCCGTTTCATGGTGGACCTGAGAACTACAGCAATTAAGAGGTGGTTTTAAGCTCCCGAAATTCAAACTCGGCTCCGAGCCGATATACACTTCCAGTCAGAGGCCTTGCTGCCGGATGTAGTTTACCGTCATACCAGAACCAAGATTTTGAAGAGGTTTCTATTAAAAGAATAATAATAGTATAAGCTATCAGTCATATGTTTTTTAAAGATTTATATTATACTTAATAGATGTACTTTGTGGTGCATTGGATATTGGTTCTGAACGAGAAACCTGGTAGCCGAGTTCGAATTCTAATTGAATCCATTGTATTCACTTACGCGCAAATACCCTTGCGAAAGGTATTAATCCGTCTCTTCCTTCCAGTTATGGGTTAAATAGCAGGACAGATTGGGTTCTATATCCTTGGTCGGCAACCAGTCTACCGCAGAAAGCAATGACAACCTACTGCGGGATAATCTTCTGCCCAGTCAGTCATGTCTCTTTCGAGACATGATCGCCCAAGCGTGTATCAGGTATGGCACTTAGAATTCAAGGGTTGACAAACAGAAATAATGAAAAGACCCAAGTGTAAATTCAGACAGACATTCAAAATTCACAGAAAATAAAATTGCTATTAGTAAGAAAGAAGAAGAAAGAGAGAAAAAATAAAAATGATAAAGAAGAAATAAACAAATAAGAAAGGATAAATGAAAAAAGGAATGAAAAATGAAAGAAAGAATGAGAAAGAATGAGGAAAAACATGGGTGAATATTTTAGTTAAATCTTAAATAAGGAAACAAAGTAAAAATAACAAATTATAGAATAATAAAGAGCATAGAACGAACAAAAAGGCAACGGAAGGTCAGTCAGTTAAGTGCTTGGGCGATCATGTCTCGAAAGAGACATGACTGACGGGGGAAGAGATTATCCCGCAGTAGGTTGCCATTGCTTTCTGCAGTAGACTGGTTGCCAGCCAAGGTTATAGAAACCCAATCTGTCCTGTTATTTGACTCATAGATAGAGGGGGAAGATATGTATTATATCATTACGTAGTAATTGGTGGGGGATCAGTTTATTACTTCATAACAATAAAAACCGATCCCCCACTTTATGCCCAGTAAAAGTTTTAATTGTTTCCAACTGTTATTTCCAGTCAGTCAATTAAGTGCCATACATGATACACGTTTTGGTCGATCATGTCTCGAAAGTGACATGACTGACTGGGAAGAAGATCATCCCGCAGTAGGTTGCCATTGCTTTCTGCGGTAGACTGGTCGCCAGCCAAGGTTACACAACACAATTTGTCCTATTATTTAACCCATAACTGTAGAGAAAAGCCAAGGGTATTTGCGCATAAATGAATGCAAGGAATTAAAATGAAATTCAAACTCGGCTCCGAGCCGATATACACTGCACCACATCTCACAGATGTAGCACAAGGCCGAAGGTATGGAGCAACGAGTGAGGACCGAACTCAATACTCAGGTTCTAGCAAGACAAGCTTGTTAATCATTACACCACGCCTAGTTACCCACGAGGCGAATAGATAATGAAAGAAAACCAGCAGACCAATTCGAAAGACACACCCTAAACAAGTTGTAAATTTACAAAAAAGAAAAACAAATGAAAGGTTTGATATTACAAACCGAATGTCACACATTATCTTGTCCATATGAATATCAATATTTGCTAAAATGTTCATAGACATTTTGTGGTTAATATATTTTTTATTGTGAAAGGATTGACTTTGCTAATATTTAACCGATGTGGCTTGAAAAGATCGTTAGCTGACAATCAGCTATTTGTTATATTTTTACTTTTATGAAAAATGCAAAAGGTTCTTTTTAAGAGAACATAGATAATATTCTGATATAAATCACCTTGGAAAGTTAGCAGAAATTTTAGGAAGAAATGGTTTTTTATGCTTTTTTATTCTGATCATTTTTCTTATGACGCAAAATTGCACTTTAACCTCAGGCCGACGATTTCCCGTTTCATCTTCTTTTACTTGCTATCGGTTTATCCGTCCATATAGTCATCTCTTCGCACACACACACACACACACACACACACACACACACGCACACACGCACACACGCACACGCGCGCGCGCGCACACACACACACACACACAAAAAAAAACCCAACATATTAGAAATATATTTCTAAATATTTTCAACTTTCTGTATTTTGCTTCTTATGAGACGCTCTAAATCATCAGACGTCTCCAAATTTTGAAGGAAGAAATCCTATAAAACGTTTTTTCTCGTTCTTCCAAACCCTACCTACTATCTAAATTTTTTTACCTACTATCTAAAATTTGACACCAAGAATTATCTCAGCGTGTAAACCTGAATAATCATAAAAAATTAATGACAATCAATCACGGCTTCTGCTACGATGAACTTAGCTCACTAGTGCCCACTTTATATGAATTTACTCGAGCCACTAGATTCCTAGGTTCCACCCTTTTACTGTGAAACCAATAAAAAGTAAACGCAAATTTTAGTCCTCAGCTTCTTTTCTCGCACTTCCTGCCTGTAGAATTCCCTTCCGTTTACTTGCTTTTCCGACAGTTATAATCTCCAACAATTTAAATGAAAATTCAATAGCCATTGCCTATCTCACTAACCCGCATCCTCTCTCTCTCTCTCTCTCATGCTTCTTTCTCCATCCACTCCACTCTCATAAGTATTCTTATCCTTCTCTCACCCACTTCCTGACACCCGCTATAACCTGTCACTCTTTCTCATTACTTTCCTCCTGTGTAACCTCAGGCAAAACAGTGGCAGTAAAATGCCTTGCTTGGGCTGATATGATTATAAAAAGAAAAAGAAAGCTAAAAAGTGCCAAAATTATGATAACTATGGAATCTAGGATGTGCGTTGTGGTACAGTGGATATCGGCTCGGAACGAGAAACCGGGGGAGCCGAGTTCAAATTCTAGTTGAATCCAATGTATTCACGTACGCGCAGATACGCTTGGGAAAGGTATTAATCCGTCTCTTCCTTCCAGTTATGGGTTAAATAACAGGACAGATTGGGTTCTGTAGCCTTGGTCAGCAACTAGTCTACCGCAGAAAGCAATGGTAACCTGCTGCGTGATAATCTTCTGCCCAGTCAGTCATGTCTCTTTCGAGACATGAACGCCCAAGCGTGTATCACGTATGACACTTAACTGACTGACTGAATATAATAGTTGAAAACATTATCAAGGTTTCTACTGGGCATAAAGTGAGGGATCAGTTTTCTATTGTTCTGAATTAATGAACTGATCTCCAACTTATTACTACTTAATAATATAATACATCTCTTCTCCCTCCAGCTATGAGTCAAATAACAGGACAGATTGGGTTCTATAGCCTTGGTCGGCAACCAGTCTTAACACAGAAAGCTATGGCAACCTACTGTGGGATAATCTTCTGTCCTGTCAGTCATGTCTCTTTCGAGACATGATAGCCCAAGCGTGTATAACGTATGGCACTTAACTAACTGACTGATGTAATCTAGAATGTAATGATTAGAAAACATGACTACTGTCAGTGACTTTCGATTTATATAACACCGGACATTTTAGAGATATTCTATAAGAAAAATGCATCGCCGATGTAAAAAACACGGTAATTAAATTAGTGGCGAATAGAAGTGGCGAATCCACCTGCATATTTGTTTAGATATATTTCGTTTTGTATGTTACAATTTGTCTTGATTGGATTATACTTGTCTCACAGTTGTGGCTTAGCCCTGAAGTAACTTTAGCCAAGCAAACCCCCAACCGTGCAGAATAAAGAGAGATGTATTCGTCATTTTTCACGATAATTTCATTACCTGAAAGACCCCTTCCTGTTTTCAATCAATAAGGATGAAGCAACATCGATGAGAGTAACTCGTTACGTCTTCTCGGCTGACATGAAGTGGAAATATATATAATCCATTGGTATGCTCGTCACAAAGAAAGTTGGTTTGCTCTGTCGTGCTAGACATTTTTCTCTCCTGAATCTTAGACATTAATATGTTTACCATTCATCTTTTCCTTAAACATTACTGCCAAATATGATCCGGCACTTCTGCTGTACGTTTAGAGATTCTTGATAATATCCAAAAATTAAACAGCAATATTATTGGTCATAACCTGGTATATGTGTCGGTTAGTTTCCCAATGCTGTAATGTAGCTTGTCTATAGTTTTCTTTCTATAAATAATTTATGGTAATTTTATGAATGAATTCTTCACTCTCTCTCTCTCTCTGTCTCTCTCTGTCTCTCTCTCTCTCACACACAGACACACAGACACACACACACACACACACACACACACACATATATATATATATACATATATATATATATACTACCGGGCAACTCTTTTTTTTAAAATAATGTATTTCATACCTATTTTTAGTATTTATTGTCAAGTGGATAATTCTAAATGAAAAAAGAATATTTCTTTTGTTATTATTACTTTGCAAAATTTTACAAGAAAGCATTTGCTTCGGCCAGCCAATAAGAAGAAGAGACTATCATGGGGAAGATAGCACAAAATCTGGACACTGGGACGGTTTATTTAATGCACATGTTATTGTGCATTATTAAAAAAGAACCATTCTATTTTCAATTGGCAATAAATACTAAACATAATATAGAATACGTCATTTTTGTTTTTAAACTGGGGTGGCCTAATAACTATGGCCGGTAGTGTATATGTTAGGTAGATCAGCCGATTATGCTACCTTTTTCTTTAAAAAACTGGTATGGCTTAATAACTTTGGCCGGTAGTGTATATATAGTGTTATGAATTTAACAGCAGTAATAGATTGGTGACAAGGTCACATCAATTTACAATTGAATTGGCCAAGCGTACCCGTAAGTTCTATGTTAAACATTTCTTTGGTCGCACTCTGTGCTTGTAGAATTCTCTTCTAGTTCCATGTTTTAAATTTAGCTTTTATCTTCAAAAATATAAAAGCATTGTCAAGCGTTACCAACTTTTATCTTGATCACTCTTATTCTTCGTGCTCTTTATTAATGCTTTCGTCTTTCTAAATTC
>JBBBDQ010000945.1:2592500-2607500 GCA_037127315.1 Ascarosepion bandense | reverse complement strand
TCCCTCAAATAAACACTTCCTGCCTACATCATGTTCAGTCTTGACGAATTCCATGATGATAACAGAAAACCTTAGAAAGAAAAAAGAAGGCTAAAGCTTAAACTTGAAAAAACTTAAGGCATCGACCAATTGTCCTGTCCGTGAAATATTTCTCGGCGAACTGTCCGACAGTACATTGTCTTTCGACGAATTGCCTGGCTACCGTAAGATTCATTAGCTTCAAAATTTAATCTAGTAACGTTTCATCATTAGAGCTTGTTTCATCATTAGTGCCTTAATTTTGTCTAGCATTGATGAAGGGTTGTACTTTCAGTGATATTCCTTGCATGAAATGTCTGTTGGGGCTCAAGATCACTCCAGACATCATATGGAAATCATATACCATATTCATATCTAAAAATGTTTGAAAATGATTGGTTCTATGGACACTTCAGAAAGAATCCGACTTTTCCTGCCACGCTCTATTTTTAGAAGAGTCTGATCAAACCAAAAATACAGTATTGTTGACATATTTTTACAGAGTTACCGAATTCTTTACTTTCCAACATTGACAGTTTTATGCAGCCTTATAAGTGATGTGAAGACGAATTTAGTTTGACCAGTCCAGACAATCACAGCTAGTACCAGTCATGCCATGTACAAAGAGTCAAATCTTTCTTATCCTAATTGTATACCATTGATCAGGAAGAAATTCTACTCAGACAGGTTCTTTGCAAGAACACAGTAAAACAGACTCTTGTACGGAGGTCTTTCTTCTGACTACAATCTTAATCGCTTTAAATTTATTACATAACCGTTACATTTCATACATAACCACATAGTATACACTAATTAATTTGCCTTATATGCCCTTACCACAATTCCCTAAAATATAGGGATATTTGCGTGGTTCTTGAGCAAAAAATAGAATCTAAAAAATGTTAAAACTAGTAAAAAGAATTCAAATAACTGAAAAGTTTTTTGACAGAGAATGGAAAATGCGACAAAGACGCACTGCAGAAGTTAGCCAGAGTACTAAAAGATAGAAAAATCTCATTAGAAACAACGAAAATTGTGCTGGATTGCTATGTAATATCTTTCCTTCTTTATGGAAGTGAATGCCGGACGATCTCATCATAGATGAAGAAGAGGCTTGAGGCAGCAAGAATGTTGTTTTATAGAAGGATGTTGAGGATACAATGGACGGAGCAAGTGTGCAACGATGATGTGCTGGAAAGGATGCGACGCGAAGAAAACTGATAATAAATATCAGGAAGAGACAACTGAGGTTCTTGAGACACGTAATGAGAAAGGAAGGCCTGGAGAACTTGATACTCACCGGTTTCATAAATGGAAGAATAGACAGGGGAAAGCAGCGCTAGACGTACTTGTTAGGTCTGAGCAAATGGTTGACGAAACCGAGTTTGGAAGAGATACCAAGAGAAAAATTACTGATACCGAGAAGAGACAGAGCCAAGTGGAAGTCCATGATCGCCTACGTCCTGAAGTGACACGGCACATGAAGAAGAAGAAGAAGAAGAAGAAATAAAATTAAAAGAATTCCTGTGTAGCTAATCAGTAATGAGAAGTGATGGATTCATACCTATTCAGAATTTCATAAACAAATCAGAGATTATAATGTGGTTAAAATCAATATATAGAGTGCTCCGCCACTTTATGACCACGTTACTTTCTGTCTATATTTTAGATTTATGAGCTTGAGAAAATGGATTGCAGAACAGGGTTTGGCAGAAGAATATTGAGACAAGTGACAGAGCCAAGTGGAAGTCCTTGGTCGCCTACGCCCTGAAGGGACACGGCACATGAAGAAGAAGAATATTGAGACAAGTGACAGAGCCAAGTGGAAATCCATGATCGCCTACGCCCTGAAGGGACACGGCACATGAAGAAGAAAACATCCTGAGCTTATTTCTTATTTTCACATAGCATTTTGACTGATGTATTTTTTTTCATCAAGTGGTAAAACTTTTAGCGTATTAATCAATAACACCATATCTCACAAAGTGAATAAGTTTAAAATATAAAATGTTCAGATAGAGGTTTAAAATTCAAAGCATTTTGTCCTAATTTTTAAAAGACGTTGTAGAATATATCGAACTAAAAGCAAATATTAGGACGACAGTTCAAATAATATCAGACCTGATACTGATAAACCAACACCGAATTAAGTAAATTAAATCAGAGCAGATTTTTAAATATTTCTTTTAGTTTTCTATCTTGAAACGTTTCTATTTGAAATGCCAAATTTACTCTAGATCAGTGGTTCTCAATCACTGAGCCGCGGCTCATTAGTGTGCCGCGGAATGGTTATTGGTGTGCCGCGAACAGATAATAAGTGGAAGACATTTCATTTCATTTTGTTTAATGAAGACATTTAATTTCTTAATCAAGATGACAGCGCGCAACTTAAAATTGCTGAATTTCAGGATGTAGCCTCCCTTTGTATCTTCTATAAATAGTTTCATGGCTTCTGCTCGGACGAGCTTAAGTCACTGATGCCTCCTCAACAGGTGTTTACTCGTGCAACCAGACTGGCAACTGGGTCCCACCCATTCACAGTCAGGTTAGCCAAATGCAGACGACAATTCTACTGCTGCAGCTTCTTCTCTCGCACTTCCCGCCTGTGAAACTCGCTCCCGTATTCTTGCTTTCCCGGCGGCTATAACCTTCAGAAATTTAAATGCAAAGTCAATACTTATCTACTAACCACTGGACTCTAGCTCTCTCCCCTCCCCTGTATAACCTTCCCTTTCTCTCCACCTATGTATCTGTCATCGCACCTGCTTTCTCAGCTTTCTATTGTTCCTTTCTAACTAGTTCGTACTCCTCACTCTTTTCTAATTAATCTTTTTACATTTATGTAACCCCCTGCACATCAGTGGCGTTTCTGCCTTGCTCGGGGTGAAATGATTAAAAAAAAAAAATCTAAACGATTCGCCCATACTAATTGGTAAGCGTTGTTACGCTTTATATCATCTATATATCTCGTTTACAATATTTACAGATTCTTTGTTGATATTTGGCTTGTAAAATTAAATTCTTCCAAAACGAAGCTGCTATCAATTAACCAACACAGACAACCGCACCTACCTCCCATTAGCATGGAACATGCTTACCTCCCAGAGAGTAAAACACTACGCCTGCTTGGCCTCACACTCTCAGCGGACCTCAAGTGGAATGGCTACGTCGAATCCATTGCTAAATCCGCTGCTATGAAAGTCGGCTCTCTGTGCAGGGCAGGGAAGTTCTTTCCGTCTGAATCTATCCTGCACATATATAAATCTACCGTCCGCCCGTGTATTGAATACTGCTGCCACATCTGGTCGGGTGCCCCCTCTATTCTCCTCGGGGTTCTTCACAAAATACAGCGGAGAATCTGTAATGTGATTGATACCGACTTGGCTGACCGGCTGCAGTCACTCTCTCACCGGCGTGACGTGGCTTCCCTGTGCCTCTTCTATAAATACTTTCACGGCTTCTGCTCTGATGAACTTAAATCACTGGTGCCCCCTAGGTGTGAATTTGCACGAGATACTAGATTGGCAACTAGGTCCCACCCTTTTACAGTGAAACCGATGAAATGTAACCGCAACTTCTACTCCAACAGCTTCTTTTCTAGCACCTCCTGCCCGTGGAATTCCCTTCCACATGCTTGCTTCCCTGATGGCTACAACCTCCAGGAGTTTAAATGTAAGGTCAATAGACACCTCCTAACACACTAACTCGCACCAATTCTCTCCATCACTCTTCCTATGTAACTCCTTACTCGTCTATCACCCTCCTTCTGACATTTCTTATACCCAATCGCTCTATGTAACCCCTTGCGCTATAGTGGCAGTGGAACGCTTTGCTTGGGGTGATATGATTAAAAAAAATCTTATTTAATATTAGGTTATAGTAGGACAAATAAAAACATAATTAAATATGATAAAAATTATCTTAGATTTATTATTTTCAATTTTAGATTCAATTCACCCTTAATTATGGACAAGTTTCTCAAAAGAAAAGGCGATGATGACAAGAATAATTCTACAATTTCATTTAAAAAACCAAAAATTCAACGGTTATATATTGATGATTACTTGAACTTTGGGTTACACTGGACTGGAGATAGACAGATTCCTGCTCCGCTGTGTGTTGGGTGTAACCAAACCTTTTCAAATGAAGCAATGGTTGCAAGTAAGATGGAAAGACATGTTACTACAAAACATCCTAACCTTCAAACTAAAAATATTGATTATTTCCAACGGTTGTTAGAATCCAAAAAAGGCTTTATGAGTAGAAAATATTCATTTTTTGTGATAGGTGTGACGCGAAAATTTAACGAACTCAATAGTGGGCCGTGATGTAAAAAAGGTTAGGAACAACGGCTCTAAATAGAAAAGAGAATCTGATATATTTTAGCGGTCCAGTCAGATTTCGTAATGGTTTTTGACAAACGTAAAAGACGGAGTTAACAATAATCCCCACAACGTATGTGGAAATATGATAAAACTTTAATAACTATTTTAATCAGAATAGCCCGGGGTTGCTCGGGTGTAATAAAAGCTTTAACACTAATCCATGCTCCTGGAGCTCAGACTCTTTGGACGTTGGCACGAAAGATTAAAAGCAATAGTTGTTTCCACTTAAAGCAAAACCGTAGACTGAAAGAAAAATGAATGGATGTAAGTCAAATTTTGATTTCCTGGTATCGATATCAAATAAGTTTTTTTCGTCGTAAACTGAATTTTGAAGAATAAATAAGTCCTCTGAGTAAATGGTATCATTTTGAGACTAAGAACTACCTACTTAAAGCCAAACCCGAAGGAAAAACTAAAATAAAAGGGCTGAAAATAATAGACATACAGGCAGATAAACAGACACACACACACAAACATCTTGCCTTTTATATATATATATCATCGATTTTTTGCACTATTGTAAGAACTGCAACCTTGAAACTTCTGAATATCGTTTCTTATGTCTTTGTCTATGAGTGTATCAAATTTGATTAAAATCGGACCACTCCTTTCATAACCTGATTTTTTCGATTATCGATTTTCGAGATTTATCTGGGGTACCTCGACACAAAACCTAGCTAAGAACACTCGCAGACGCTTATGGTATAACAAGGAAGAGAGTACTGGATTGCTACGTGCTGTTCGTCCGACAATATGGCAGTGAATGCTGGACAATATCATAAAATATGAAGGGAAAATTGAAACAGCTGAAATGTGGTTCTACAGAAGGATGCTGCGAATATCATAGGTCGAGCATGTGAGCAATGATGAGGTCTTGGAAATGATGGAAACCAAAAGGAAATTAATACTGAGCATCAGGAAGAGACACCTGAAGTTCCTGGGACATGCAATGAGGAAGGAGGGCTTGGAGAACCTGATACTAACAGGCCAGATAGAGGGAAAAAAGAGACAGGGGAAGGCAGAGGATAACATATTTGAAGGAGCTAATCAGGTGGATGACGGAACGACAGTTGCATGGTTTAACAGGAGAAGGCGTGCTCCGAGCCACCAGGGATAGAGAGACGTTGAAAGCCATGATCGCCTACGTCCTGAAGGGGCAGAGGACATAGAAAAAGAAGAAGAAAATGTTATCAACTTGGTTATATCATTATTCAATGTTCTAGTTACATGAATAACTATATTTTGTTGCAGCTTAGTTAAGTATTAAATCGAAGTAACTTTTGTTATTTGTCAAGTCTGTGTGATATTTGTAGCAATATGCGTTTCTTCTATAAGACCTAAAGAATTTACTTGTTTGGGAAGTCGTACGTGTACAGATGATAGATTAGAAGTTTCTGGGCTTAGGCTGCCAGGAATGGCAATATTGTTAATGTCTAGATATGAAGTAGGAAGTTAAGAACATGACTCCATATTTCTGATAAATATTTATAACTGTTTAAAGTTAGAAAGTAACTGATTAACATTCGTTCAAATTTCTAAAGAAGAAATTTCCTTAATATTAGAATTATTTCGAAGTTTTGTTCTCATCGTGATTGATATAGGTGTTATAATAGACAAGGTTTCAACCAAGTAACCTCTGGTCATTATCAAATTTCCATCATGAAAGAACAATAATTGATTTCGCAAGATATTTCGCAATAATCAAAGTGATAATCCACATCAGTCAATCTATGGTCACCTGATGATGACCAATGGATACTTGGTCGAAACTTTGTGTCTATTAAAACACCTATATTAATCAAGATGAGAAAAAATAGAGAAATAATTCCAAGATTATTGAAAATTATTCATCTGAAAAATAAAATACAAAATTATGACATGTGGCACGAACCTAAGAACATAAACCATTTGTCAAAATCCATCTGACAATTAATATAAAAGGCTCCAAAAATGCACCACTAAAGTATTTCGAGACGGTAGCGTAGTTGGTTATACATGTATTAGTATCATCTGGTTGTCATGAGTTCGAACCTTGAACTTGATAGTGACGAACCAAATTCCAACATGAAATAACAATAATTGATTTAACAGGATATTTCGAAATAATCAACGAGATAATCCATATCAGCCAATCTATTGACACCTGATGATGACCATACGGTACTTGGTCGAAACGTTGTTTCTATATTAACTCCCATATCAACCCAGATGAGAACAAAGGTTCGAAATAATTCCAAAATTATTGAAAATTACTCATCTCAGAAATAAATACAAGAAAATCTGTGTTCCAATGAAGCCTCCGTTAGGATTGAACCTCGATTGACAGATACAGAAATGCGATCATGTGGTCATGATATTATCAGATAAAATCGAAACAAGTTAAAATATTGAGATTAACACTGTATGGGTTGATTGTACGATTATATTGATTGGCAGAATATGTTTTATATGTCGCATAGAAGATAAGTGATATCATGGTTATTATTGCTGTGTTTGTTTTCGAATCTTTCACTTAAACACGTAAAACCTTCTGAATTGCTTTCTTCGCTAAAATAAATATGGAAAGCAAAAAGGAGAATGACGTAGACACACGAAATATTTTTAAAACTGTGTCGCACGAGTCTTTTGAGAGGAAACATCTTGCTGAACAAAAGGTACGTTTTGTCCTGTGGAGAGCCCCAGCTAAAAAGACTAAGATTCCTCGGTTAGCGCCAGTAATCCACGTTTTTCTAGCGCATGCGCGGATGGTCTATTCTGTTAGAAGCATCATGGGAGATTATTATTCTTCCTTATGTGTTTTTTATTTTATTTTGTGATTTAATTCTTTTTTTGTATGTTTTTATTTTACTTTGTGTTTTAACTTAAGAAGTACAAAATAATAAGGGACCATAAAATTTTGGTAAAACTCATATAAAGTTAAAGCAGTTTTAGTAAAATTACTTTAAGTTTAATTATATTTCCTATGATATGAAAGAATTTTTTCGGTCATTTACATTTTATTTATTTTGTCGCGCTAATTATAGTTTGGTCGTCTAATTAATTGCAATAAACATAAAAAAAATTAATATTTATTTACTATTATTTATAGTATTCATATTGTTTAGACTGTTATTCTTCACTTTATTTTCAATGTCGCATGGCCATTGTATACTCCGACCTTCTTCAGGTGGTATACGTTCGAATTCTGAACCAAACACTTTATTTAGTCAACCGTTGTTGATTGCTCTAGTTCCACGTGCCATGCCTTTTATGAATATTTTCTTTAATAATTCAAACCGCAAAGTTTTTGTTTAGAAAAGTCACAATTCTTTCTGTCAAGACACTGGTTTACTTCAACCAACGCATTTATCTACTGGTCCATGTTTCATTGAGGACTTCTAAGTTTTTATTCATTTTTGCTGTAGCCAGGTATTGAACTTAAAATTCTTTGGGTCATTTTACAGGATTGCTTCAATCAACGCATTTATCCGCTGTGTTTGGAGTTTAGCTATTATCAAGGACTCTGTTATCCGTAAGTTTCCTTGGTGGCGCTCTCTTGCTTCAATATTGATTATTATGCTTTTGTCTGTGTTTTTGCATTTTTTAAGTGCTTGTGGAATGATGATGCCTGCGTATGTAAGTGTTCTAGATTCTGATGTGTAACGGTCCGTTACACATCAGAACCAAAGAACACTTAAAAAAATTATGTAGGTGGTGCTGCCTACATAAAAATTATGTAGGTGGTGCTTCCTACATAAGATTTCTCGCAATTGGCGTATTGTATGCGATACACGACATCTACTTAGTAGCATATACCGGTGTCGGTAATAGGACAATTAGCCAATGTACATGCGGTGTCGTTTCTAGTATGTTGCTTGTTGTAGTTGTAATTGAGGTGTCTCCGTAGAGTTAGGCCTCGGGGGGCCAGTTGTATGTCCAGTCTCTATCTTATTTTAGTGTTTATGGTAATCTCAGGAATCAGGTGTTAGAGGAATGTGCCACCTTCGACCTTTATTACCTTTACGTTCCAGGTGAGCAATAAAAGACTGAGGGTAACCGCTGGTCTTCAGTACCTCCTTGAAACATGCAGTGTGTGTGTTTCTGTCTTCTTCTTTGCTCCATTTGCCCCGGATGAGTGTAAGCTTATTTCTCATGTATCCGGTCTTTGCGCTGAGAAGGCAAACATGTCTCTGCTGGCAGGCTTTTTGTAGAAATCTGTGTGGTTGTCACCTTTTTCTTTTTTGGGTTGGGGTAGTGTCTGTGACTTCTGTATATAGTTGGATATAAAAGGATTACGTCCATATTTATGGTGCATACCAATTAAGGAAAATATATATTAGTCAAAGAAATATATATAAAGTATTTTCAGAAGAGCGACGTTGTAACTTTCTGAATAATGTGCTGAAGAACAAGACGAAATAAATATCAGTAAAAACTGATAGATTTCGACAATGTTTTGTAGTATAATCCTTTAAGATACGTCTCAACTTTTTACAGATTCTATAAAGCCAGAAAATATTTTTATATGTTTGATATATCCCGAAAAGGAATACAGTATATAATGATCAGTTGAAGAATGGAACTCCACACCAGGAATAGGAAATACAGATTTATTATACTAAGGTACAATTAATAATAACACACATATAGGCAAACGACGGGTTGGAGAGGAATCGACTATCGAATAGTGAATGCTTTCGCCTAAGATCTTTTTGTATTTACTAGCCTTCCCACGCAAGGCCAGATGCGACACATGGTCATTTTATAGTGGGTATTCTTGGCCATATAGCCCGGCCAAATAATCTCTGTCTATTTTTCCCCAGTCGTGGTTCTACCCTTCGGCGGAACCACGACTGGGTTTGTGCTCTCTGCTCGGAAGCAGAGAGCGCCCTCTACCCGAAGGAAGAGTGCTGACAGTGTCATAGAGCAGTCAGGCGAATGCCTAAGACCCTTTCTGTATTTACTAGCCTTCCCACGCAAGGCCAGATGCGACACATGGTCATTTTATAGTGGGTATTCCCGGCCATATAGCCGGGCCAAAAAATCTCTGTCTATTTTTCCCCAGTCGTGGTTCTACCCTTCGGCGGAACCACGACTGGGTTTGTGCTCTCTGCTCGGAAGCAGAGAGCGCCCTCTACCCGAAGGCAGAGGGCTGACAGTGTCATAGAAAGTCAGGCGAATGCCTAAGACCCTTTTCTTGTTGTAGCGTTCGTTACCCTCTTTTATAAAGTAGAGATTTCTATTCTGGGGGATGGCAGGATGTTCCACAATAACAAGCCATTTTTTAGCTAATAATCATTTAGTGATACAAATCTTACTAATTAATTCGTAACTTGCGTGTGTGTGTGTGTGAGAGAGAGAGAGAGAGATGGAGAAAATGTGAACTTGTTTATTTCCCAATGAGATTATAAACAACCGAACAGGAAACAGAACTACGTTCTCCGATTAACAATTGCGTTACTTTATCCTTTACAACATCCACGCTTTCCGCTTTCCGTATTTCCCCATGAACGTACTGATCGTGTTTGCTTAACTTCGGTGCTTTTATGGGGAAGCGGTGATTCTACGTGATGTGACAGTTAAGATATTAGATATCAATGTATAACCGCTGACAATGTTTCATAAAAAACATAATATGGACATCATCAGCCTAATTATAGAATGAATTGTCTTTTCATGCCATGTGCTATAACGATGTGGATGACCATGCCCCTCCACAACCTTCTGCCTTTCGCCCTTTATTTTTCTTCTACTTGTCTTGTTCGAGAGATAACTCGACATTTCTCATATATTCTCTTGTTTTCAATATGGCCCAATCAATTTTATTCGTTATGTTTACCAGAAAATTCACCCCAAACTTTTTTATTGCTAAAATAATTCAGCTAGTTGTGTCTATACGTAAAAGTGGGTTTGAATGTGATATAATAGATAGCGTCTCGGAAAGAAAAATCAGAAGGTGGAGTTTGGATATCAGGTGGGGGTCATTTATTCATTTTATCATCATCTTTCGACCAACCAACGATCGGTCAGAAATCCATCGACAATTCCGTTTCACACAACACGATCAAATAGTCTTGTAATCACATCCTGGTTCTGTGGATGGAGATCATAAGGTTTTTTGATAGCTAGTTGGATTCCTTGCATTCACTTACGCACAAATACCCTTAGAAAAGGTATTAATCCGTCTCTTCCTACTAGTTATGGGGTAAATAATAGGACAGAGTGGGTTCTATAGCCTTGGCTGGCAACCAGTCTGCCGCAGAAAGCAATAGCAAACAACTGCGAGATAATCTTCTGCCCAGTCAGTCATGTCTCTTTCGAGACGTGATCGGCCAAGCGTGTTTCACGTATGGCACTTAACTGACTGACTGAATTTAATAGTTGGAATCATGATTAAGGTTTCTCCTTGGCATAAAGTGGGGATCAGTCTTATATTGTTATGAAGTAATAAACTGATCCCCCACTAATTACTACTTAGTTATATAATACATCTCTTCCCCTTCTAGCTATGAGTCAAATAATAGGACAGATTGGGTTCTATAGCCTTGGCCGGCAACCAGTCTACCGCAGAAAGCAATGGCAACCTAGTGCGGGATAATCTTCTGCCCAGTCAGTCATGTCTCTTTCGAGACGTGATCGGCCAAGCGTGCTTCACGTATGACACTTAACTGATTGACTGAATACAGACGTAGATCTCCGGTCCTATACCCAGGTGTTTTTTTTATTTACGAGACATCATCTAAAGGGATTTGCAACCAACCTTCAAGACTTCTTTAAAGCATCGACGGATTCCAAAGGGTCCCGTTAACCAAATTTCACTCACAGGGCTTGTATCAAACCATGGTGTGGTTTTCAGGCACGTTCGAAAAGTGACTCATGCTAGGATCCACTCCCTCAAACCAATAAAAAACCATAAGTCATCTTCCTGATAAATTGACCATGAAAAGAGTCGAAACTGGGGTTCATGGTCAGAAAGTGAACTTTCTAACCACACGTCATAATGGGAGACATAATGTGGCAGGAATATTCGACAGATTCGATACTTACATGACAGATTTAAATAAAAAAAGACAAAAGGAAACGAAGCATGACATACTTACAGAGCTTGAATAAATATATATTAAACAAGATTGTTGAAGAGAAATAAAAAATGACAACATTTATGAAGAGTTACCAGGAACAGGAAGCTGTCGGGAGCCATGATCGCCTACGTCCTAATGAGTTACAATTTATAAAGGAGTCGTTTACATTTTTATTTTTTATTTTTATGTTCAAAAATTCTTTGGATTCCCCAGATGTTGAATCTACGCTCCCCTTTCTCTCCCTTCTTAAAACTCTTTGAATTTCTTATTTCTTTGTCTAATGTTTCTCCTTCCACTCCTCAGACTTCCCCACTTTATCTTACGCTATTTCCCATTTCTAGTTGCTTCGAGTCTTTCCTTCATTGCTGAACAGATTATCCAGCATTTGCTGTGATGTAGAAGGAGAGATATCACATAACAGCTTCGTAGTCTTATTTAGTTTCAACGCAATCTTCCTATCACTCAATAATTTACTTAGCTTTTGAAATGCGTCTTTGGCCATGACAGTGTGTCTTCAGATCAATGTCGCAAATTCCATCTTGTCAGAACACTTACTAGGTATTTAAAATTTTGCCCCGGTTTGATTTTAGTAATTTCGACTCGTAGTTAGCATTTTGTAGTCCTGTCTTTGATGATGACCATGCATTCAGTTTTCTTTAGGTTTATTTTAAGCCCTTTCTTTTTGCTTTCCCTTGCTATCCTTTGTAGAAGTTCCTGTATTTTTCCTTCAGTGTCTGCTGCCAGTACTGTATCGTGTGCGTCTCTTATATAGTTCAGATTGTGACTGCCAATGACGAATCCTATGAAGGCTTCTATCTCTCTCATAATTGTTTTGTTTTACAGGTTGAATAGATGTACTGAGAAGGCCCAGCCTTGTCTTACACCCATTTCTATTTTTCTATATATGTTGGACTCATTTCCTGTCCATATGAAAGCGGTTTACTGACAGTATAGGTTCTTGATGATTCTAATCTCTTTCCAAAATATATCGAGTTTGCCGAGTATCTTTAACAAATGTTTGTAGCGTACTTTGTTGAACACCTTTGCGTAGTCAGCCAAACACAGCTTGTATTTTTCTGCCTGATAACATTATGACCATAATATCCGCTTTTTTCTTGGCTTATCTCTGGCCCGATTCTGCTGAATTATGTCTATTATAATCCAGACGATGATTGTTATATGGCTCATTAAGCTAACTGTCTGGTTTAGTTCACATTCCCTTCTACCTGGCTTCTTAGGCAGTGCTATAAAAATTGATCTGCTTAGGTCTTCTGGTTTATTACTACTGTTATAGATTTAATTTATTATTTCTGAGATCTTGTCTACGCTGAAATCGTCTAAGGCTGTCAGCATCTCTATTACAATATCATCTGGATCTGATGTCTTGTTCCTATTTAATTTGGTCAGTGCAACTTCCACTACGTTTTTGAAAATTTCTGGTTCGTCGGTATTTTTGTGTATTGCCGGTTGCCTTCACTTGTCGAGGAAGTTTTCTCTGATATATCCATCCCGTCGCTGAGGTATTTTTTCTTTCTCAAATATGAGTATCTATCCAATTGTTGAGTATATCTTTTGTCCGATTTGTTCTTGTATATTTTGATGCACATCTCCTTTATTTTTCGTGCTCGATCTTTTTATTTCAGCACATTTGTCGTTGGGCCAGTCCTCTTTAGCCTGTCTGCATTTACTCTTTATTTCCTCGTGTAGTTTTCTGTCTTCTATTCCATGTTTTGGCATTGTTTTCTGTCTCCTGTGCATCACGTGTTGGAGTTTTTGGATACATTTGTATACAATATTTTTTTCGTAAGTTACAAAAATTGTGGCACAGGGCCAAAAAAGGGGTACATACCCTTGTATACTAGTGAGCCAGCCATGAGCTGACTCATTTAATAGTTCACCAATAGAAGGGTTAACCAATCAGAAGGCTCAAAATATCCAATGTGATGTGTATAAAGGCGACCGTATTTTCCCGAGTATTGGTGATATAGTCAGATCCAGTAGAGTGTCTAACTCGTGAGTGCTAATCTTTGACGTTGTTTCATTGAACAGATTACGTACTGCGCTGTATTCTATATCCATAAACTATGGTGGACATGGTCAACATCATGTCAGGATTCTCCTCGGTGATGCACTCATGTCTTCTTTTGTCTTTCTTCCTTTGAGATGATGTCGTTCCCTGATCTCACTAGAAATTCGAAATTATCTATAAGCGTCCATAGTGTAAATGTAATGTTTTTCATATGAGGACCAACAACCTATATACATATATATATATATATATGCCCTTCGCACTATTTAAATTCTTATTCCTCTGAGTGTCGTGCTTCTTCAGAATGTGGGTAATTTCCTATTTTTGTAGTTTTTGTTAAGTTTTAATTTTTTACTATTTTCCCAATTTACACAAGCTCGTTAGATAGCTTATTTGCATTTTTCATCATTCATTCCCACCTTCAATACACGCTAAGAGTATCAAGTTCTCCGAACCTACTTTCCAGATTATGGGATCTTGTAATATACTTGAAGATATTCTCGTTTCACCCATCTTTCTCGAATATTCGTAAATTGATGTTATGGTGAAACACTTATTCCACAGATAATGGGCTCTCCCTCCTATAATAATAAGAGTTAACAGGAAGTTATCTTGAAATGTTCTGGAAAAATTCATAGGAATCATAAAAGTTCTATAGAGTTCTTTAGAGTTCCATTGGAGTTCACTAGAACTACTAGGCAGTTGATATTAGTCGGAAGTTAGCCGAATACTAAGGAGTCAGCTTTTCAGTGGGAGATTCAAAGTTTCTAACATTTTGGGTGCGTTAAGTCGATTAGCAACCGACATAGCACGATTATAACCTTCAGTGCAAAAACTACTCCACAACACTTGGCTAAAAAGAAAACCGACCCTAAACGTGGTCGTCTAAAATTCCCCGGACCAAGTAAGTAATTTTTGTTTGCTGATCGATTCCTTTATGATAATGATTACCAAATTCTCCGCCAATGTGCAGGTTCCATTCTAAAACATTCCAGTTTCACCTGCTTTTCTCATCCAATCACTTGTTTTACGTGAATCTCAACTTGCCCACGTGACTGACACATCTGATGGAATGAAAGATGCATATGAAACTGCAACCGATAGCCGCTGACTGCTTTAATTTTGAGTAAAACGCCTTCTTTAGATTGTCCTTCCGCTGGTTCAAATACTGAGATATTTTGTAACCTAAACCATATAGAATGGCGATTTTTGACACTTCGACGTGATATAATGTTTAGTAGGCTTGTATTGTTATATCAATTACGACTGAGTAATGAGTTCGATTCTGCCCTTTTTCTTCATCAAATTTTCTCTTAGTAAAAATTTATAAGAAGCTCTACATATTTTTTAACATTCGCATATATGGTTCAGTTTGGTATATTTTGGTTTGCGGCATATCAACGTCAATGGGTTATTTATTGCCGACAAGATCTTTAAAATAGGTTCAAATAAATAAAATATGTATTCTTTGTAAAAATCAGTTTGTCGATCAGGTTTTGTTGACGTA
>JBBBDQ010000945.1:2565000-2587500 GCA_037127315.1 Ascarosepion bandense | reverse complement strand
TCAAAAACATTAATTTAAAACAGTGCTCGATATATGATGTATAGAGCTGTGAATATTTATTATAAATTATGTTTTAGAACATGTAGATAATTTTTTCTATATATGTCCTCTTCTCTACAATCATATGGTTATTTCAGTGTTTGGACTCAAACACAAACATTAATCAACAATTTCACACTTATATACCAGGTTCTTCAAAAGTCTAACGGTCAAAACGAAAGACACTTCCACTTTATTATCAATGACCACACCAACCCCCACGACAACAATGAACCAAATATAAACAGAGAGTGATTCTAAACTCCTACTCTTTACTTCTCCCAATGATGTGTTTGAGTCCAAACACTGAAACAACCATATGATTGTAGAGAAGAGGACATATATAGAAAGAATTATGTACATGTTCTAAAACATAATTTATAATATATATATATATATATATATATATATATATATATATATATATATATATAATGTGTGTGTGTGTGTGTGTATACATATTTTTATAATCATATATTGTTAAATATAATAGACAATGGATGTCTATCATGTTTAATCATGAGCTCTTCTATCTATCGCATTTTGGCATTAGTTTCAGGTGAAAAAGAATTACAGGTCAGGCATATTTTTATTCTCAACAAAACGTAGTCATTGTTCTTGCTCGTTCCATGGTTTTCTTATTTAGTCCCACGTTTCTGCTGCTTCTAATCTCTTCTTCCTTTTTTGATTTCTCCAGATATTAGCTGTCATGCAGTTCAAAAATATTTATTTCGCTTCCAAGTACATTCTTCTGTCGCTTAATAATTTGCTTTTAGAATTTTTATGTTGCTTAATAGTAACTTTCAGAATGCATATTTGGCTATCCCAGTATATCTTCGGATCTCAGTGTCACACTTCCCAGGTATTTAAATTTCTGTACTGACTGATTGTAATATACCTGACCTGTAATTTTTAATTCGGGCTCCACTTTTTGATGATGATAATGGATTCTCTCTTCTTGTAATTTATACTGTCATTTCTTCTCAGTTCTGTTCGCTAAATTCTGTTGAAAACAGTATTTTAGAATAAAACAATTACCGTCAATTAATATCCATTTATTTCTTAGTCATTCAACCTTGCCAGATCTGCAATTTTACTGATCCTGATTGGTATTTCGACATCAGACCTTTTCTCGGCAACGTGACGTGGCTTCCCTAAATATTTTCTACAAATATAAAATATTTGACGTGGCTTCTAAATATTTTCTACAAATATAAAATATTTGTAGAAAATATTTAGGGAAGCCACGTCACGTTGCCGAGAAAAGGTCTGATGGCTATCCTCAATTTGCGAGTAATACCTTTCTGCAGGAAATTAACGAGTATATTTTTACATACCCCGACTACCTGAATTTAAGTACACTACTACATTGACATCTAGGTGCCACCATTTTACCGTTGAAGTAGTTAAATATAACCGCAACTTCTACTAACATTGTTTCTTTTTCGTATTTCCCCTCGGGAGAATACTTTTAGTTTATATGTTTTTAACATGATATCTAAATTTTCTATGTATTTAAATGGCGTTTTCTATCTTCTTGAATCCAGTATATCTTTGACTCTTTCCTCAAATCCCCTCTCTACCAAGTCTTCTCCCTTAATGTAGCCTCCAAATTGACTGGTGAAATGATTAAAAAATAAAGAAGACTTGGCTTGTGTTACAAATTAATGTAGGTCCATACGTCGTAAGCTGCAAAACTTGCGGGTTATTAACAACTTGCATTTAAAAGTAGGTCAGTTTCGAAACTTATATTCTCCTGTTGTTACGATTTAATCAAATAAAGTGTTTTCATTTTGATGCATTAGTTTTTATAATTAGTTTTGACTTTTCTCTTTGTTAGTTATCTATCCACTCTTAGTGTTTTCATTTGTATATTCGAAATAAATTCAGTATTCATAACACGATCTCAAATGAATTAATAACAGCTGCTTATATCAGTAAATTGGTAGCGAATATTTTCTATATTTCTCAAACTAGATCTTTACAAAAGTACACATTACATCTCTCTACTTCTCTGACGCTCTCTCTCTCTCTCTCTCTCTCTCTCTCTATATATATATATATATATATATATATATATATATAATCCCTTGACAGTAACCTAAATCAGAGTTCCATGCACAAAGTAACTTACATGTGCTGCATAGAGACAAGCCGGTACATATTTTAGATTTTAATAAACATATCTGGTCAACACATTAAGCTTTTAAGTATATATATATATATATATATATATATATATATATATATATATATATACTTAAGATGGATCTCACAAACAAACAACTCATGCGTCGCGGACACTACTTCCTGCAGAAAGGTATTACTCGCAAATTGAGGAGTTGTTAAGAATTATTTTCCATATAACCAAGTTTCACTGATACATTCACAGTAGACACTTTGCCTTGCAGACGAACCATAAACCGTTACCAACTTCTTCGGTTCTAAAAAAAAGGTCTGCCTATGCATACAGGAAATAAACTGCGAATATGGGGATCAATCCTTTTAAATTTCTTTAAAACAGAGTTCCTATTGTCTAAAAAACTCTGTTATACTGACAGACTGTCCAGATTAATCCTGAAACACGGAGAAACTTTCGAAGATACTGTGATTGCTACTCTTCAGAGAGAAGGAAAATTTAAAACCACATTGTGCAACACGGTAAGGGAACGTCTTGTAACTCCGGACCAAATCAAACGAGGAGCTCTAAACGATGAGTTTATCATGCAAAACAAAACCAAAATTTCTGAAAATGACCAACAGATTTCAGATATTTTTGCAATATGTGTCAAAGTACTGCTATTTAGTGAGCGAGGCCCTCATTCCCACAACACTACAAAGCAGAATTGTGAAAGATTTCCATGCCGGCCACCCAGCAATTACGAGGATGAAATCCTTATGCGCAATTATGTATACTGGCTGAACATGGATAAGGATATCGATAACATCGTAAAATCTTGAAGATTCCTTAGCTGTTAAAGTGGATTCTATTATCCTAGAGTAGTAGATAGTTTTTCTAAGTGGCTCGAAGTTCTTAGATGTAAATATTTCTCACGACAAAAGTTACAGTTTCCTACACGAACTTTTCGTCATTTTTGGGGTAGTCAATTGTTTAGTGTTAGACAATGGCACTCAATTTACCGCCCAGCAATTTTAAAGAATTTTTGTGAGACCTTCCATATCAATGATATTACGATCACTCCATATCACTCAAAGTCCAACAGACAGGTCGAGCGTTTCGTTGACACGCTGAAAGGAACGCTGACAGGCACACGCGCAAAAAAAAAAAGATGTACAACAGTTCCTTCATGTGTATAGAATCATGACCAATGATAGTACACCATTATTATCCCCAAACGAGGTAATGATTGCGCGTAAAATCAGGTTTGTATTCAACAAGATACTTCTCAATCAATAAAAAACTGAACGAAAACCACGGTACCTAAAAACCCATACCAACCCAGATAAAAGATTTTACCAGATGATTCTGATCATAAATGTTTCTGGGAAAAGGGTATAATTGAACAAAGATTAGGAAATATGGTCTACATAATTAAAGGTTCTCAGTTTATTCAAAAGAAACATTTAAGTTAAAACAGAAAATATCTGTTGGACGATGCTGACAGCGATCCTCCTGAATAGAAAGAAATTATGGATGTCATTTACGATACATATGTCATGACAATACCACAAGCAGCCCCAGAATATCGCCGTTTAAAAAGAAAATAACAATGACGGATTTTCCCGTCGTTAATCTAAAGAGAAAAAATATTAAGACTCCTGCGGGGTTGGTCATTAGAAGTGGGTGTTATGGTAATTCACCCATTATGAAGGAAGATTATTCCAGCAGATAGATTTGACAGCTAGACCAAATGCAGTCACTCACTGATCTCCTCATGTTGTATATATATTGTTCTTGGTTAATATAGTTGTTCAATTCTATTCTGACTCTTTTTTCTGGCCCTCTAACAAGGCCAAAACACACATAAAGGAAGGTCTATCTATATTTTCATCAATATTTTATTGTGTATTTCAGCAATCGTACTATAAAACTTCATTCATCATAGCATCTAATGAACATTATAAATATTTGCATTGCTCGTACTATTTTCCTCATCTTTATTGACGTGTTTACGACGTTTAGGCCGTTGTACACGCCGGCCTTCTTCGGGTGTTAGGAATTGCGATCACTGGGCTACATCATTCTCATTTCATGTGCAATGTCACTTCTGGTTGCCATGTAGCTGTCTTTCTTTAACTTAACTCTCTAACTTATTTGATCACCACTGCTGTAGTCAGGTGTTGAACTCACAACTTTTTGGGTCAAGTCAATGGAACTAACCAACGTCTATATAAAGTGGTTACTAACGTAAACATGGCAATAAAGATTAGAAAAATACTCCGTACAATGTAAATAGTGTTAATACTACCTCATCTCAGAAGTATACACGAATGTTTATAACATTTTTATATCTATCTATCTATCTATCTATCTATCTTATCTATCTATCTTATCTATCTTATCTATCTATCTATCTTATCTATCTATCTATCTTATCTATCTATCTATCTATCTATCTATCTTATCTTATCTATTCTATCTTATCTATCTATCTAACTATCTATCTAGATATCTATCTATCTATTTTATCTATCTATCTATCTATCTATCTATCTATCTATCTATCTTATCTTATCTATTCTATCTTATCCATCTATCTATCTATCTATCTATCTATCTATCTATCTATCTATCTATCTATCTATCTATCTATCTATCTATCTTATCTATCTATCTATCTATCTGTCTATCTCATTCTCTTCTTTCTTTCTTTCTTTCTTTTTTCTTTCTTTCTTTTTTTCTTTCTTTCTATCTATTAAGGTATGTATATAGATTGACGTAGGGACATCTATTTTTCAATTCAGCTTCTGAAGTCGCATGATTGATGGGATTTAATAAATTCCATAGAGACACCAAATCTTAGATTTATCGATTTTACACTCCACTACCATTTCTGGGAGTAAAAATTGTCACGTGCCCTGTAAAATGCATTTTAATGCATTTTAGATGCCGTGTTACAGACGCAATCTTTCGAACAACTCCTCTAGAAATTAGTTTTATTTTCATAAACCTAATTTCTACTGCATTATTTGGAATATGGCGTTATTTAAGCAATAAATCAAAATAAGTTTATTTGTAAATCGCATTTGTATAATGCATATAAAATAGAGTTGAATAACTCATTAGACAATTGTATCATCAATTTTTTTCAATCGGAAACCCTGGTAAATAAAAGTGTTATTTAGCGACAGAAGTTGTTCGAATGAACCATATGTGAAGCTTCTTTCAGGACGTAGGCGATCATGGCTTTCCACGTCTCTCTATCCCTGGTGGCTCTTAGCACGCTTTCTCCTGTTACACCATGCAACCCTCGTTCCATCATCCACCTGATTAGGTCCTTCGCATATGTTATCTGTTGCTTTCTCTTGTCTCTTTTTCCCTCTATATGACCTGTTAGTATCTGGTTCTCCAAACCCTCTTTCCTCATTGCATGTCTCAGGATCTTCAGTTGTCTCTTCCTGATGCTTAGTATTAATTTCTTTTTCATTTCCATCATGTCCAAAATCTCATCATTGCTAATGATATTCGCAGCATACTTCTGTAAAGCCACATTTCAGTTGCTTCACGTTTTTCCTTCATCTTGGATGTTATTGTCCAGTATTCACTGCCATATTGAAGGACTGGCATCACATAGCAATCCAGTACTCTCTTTTTTGTCTCTAGCGAAATTGTACTGTTTTTTAATACTTTACTCAATTTCTGGAATGGAAGGAAAAATCAGGAAACTCTATTTTGTGCTATTTATCAGCGATCTCTGAAGTTCATTAAACTTAAATACTGAAATAGTCTCAGATTCATAAATTATATTTTCTGATCAATTTATTAATTCTGATAAGTGTGTAGCTCCAAAATTGATTTCTTTTTACACCTCTGAAGGAGTTAAAAATATTTTATGATTTAACATGAATATTTATCTCTATTTGTTTTATTCTGCTCAGTCAGTTGAGTGCCATGCGTGATAGATGGTTGGTCGATTATGTGTCGGAAGAGATATGAGTGACTGGGTAGAAGATCTTTTATCGTCCCGGTCAGTGTAAAGATAGTTTAATTAACGCTTCCAGAGTGGAGCCAAAATGTCTCTGTCGCCCAGAATGAAGACGCTCACAGATTTTTAGGAACTCATTTGTAAAAATATTATCCTTGACTCAACATCTATATTTCCTCCCGCTTACAAATTTAACAACGAACATTTGAAAAAAACATACTCACACTTCTTTCAACCACCCACCCAAAAACAAATTATAGAAGGAAGTAATTTTTTAAAGAAAATCGTTGAGAGAATTAGATTTGTTATTTTACATCATCTATAAGATGAAGGTTGTAGTCAAACAGAGGAAAGAAACTAAGAATTTAGGTACCTCCACTCACTTGCCAAAAAAAAAAAAACAAAAACAAAAAAAAACAGCATATCATTATGTTAAAAGGGCTTTTGATAAAAAGAAAATTTTATCATCAAAATGTTTACGTTATTATTAAGAGAAAAATCAAAGGTTCATAAATTATATTTTTTGATCAATTAATTCTGATAAGTGTGTAGCTTCAAAATAGATTTCTTTTCAGACCTCTCAAGGAGTTAAAAATATTTTATGATTTAACATTAATATTTATTTCTACTTTCTTTATTCTGCTCAGTCAGATGAGAGCCATACGTGATAGACGGTTAGACGATTATGTGTCAAAAAAGACATGACTGACCTAGCAGAAGATTTTCCCGCAGCAGGTTGAGATTACTTTCTGAAGTAGACTGGTTGCCAACCAAGGCTATAGAACCCAATTTGTTCTGTTATTTAACCCACAGCTTGAGAAAAGTTGGATTAATCCCTTTCCTAAACGTATATGCACGTTAAGTGAATGCAACGAATTCAACTGGACTTTGAACTCTACTCTCCGATTTCTCGTTCCGAGACAATATCCATTGCACCACAAAGCACATCCACATTGCAACTTGCCTGATAAATAAAACTTCCAGTATAATTTAAATGACTACCTTAGTCCATTATTATATGGTTACTCATCTAATGGCCGAAATATTCCTCGAAGCTTTTTCTTTTCTTTCCATTTCATCTAATTTCTTAAAAAATACCGTATACTCTCAGGTAGCACAAAGAAACATTATATTGTCAGTTAGTGAGATAATTGCCATACGTGATACATGCTTTGGGCGATCATGTCTCGAAAGAGACATGACTGATATTGTCAGTTTTTTTTTTAATCGTATCACACCGAGCAAGGCGGTAACGCCACTGATGTGCAGGGGGCTACGTAATAGGGAAAAGATTGGAAAAGAGAAAGCCGGAAACCACATCCTAAACAGGGAACAAGGGATGAGCCTCTTAACCTGTTCAATAGACGTGGGTGGGTGTGAACCGGGCGATAGATAGTTTAGTCAGATAATTGCCATACATGATACATGCTTTGGGCGATCATGTCTCGAAAGAGATATGGCTGACTGGGCAGAAGGTTATCCCACAGGAGGTTGTCATTGCTTTCTGCGTTAGACTGGTTGCCAGCCAAGGCTATAGAACCCAATCTGTTCTATTATTTAACCCATAACTGGATGGAAGAAACGGATTAATAACTTTCGCAAGGGTATTTGCGCGTAAGTAAATGCAAGGAATTCAACTGGAATTCGAAATCGGCACCCCGATTTGTCGTTCCGAGTCGATATCCGCTGCACCCCAACGCATATTACAGATATTAAAAATTAAATAAACAAAACAATGAAATTAAATGTTTTATAGCACTACGATATTTAAAATTCAGTTAAAAAAAACATTTAGCGTTCCAATAAAACTAGCGTTTCGAACCTTAAAGTTTATTTTGTTTAAATTTTAAAAATTTATTTTAATTTTATGGTAAATTTCTTATTACCATGATTTCATTATTTAATCATAATTAATGTAAGCGTGTTCTAAATAATGCTAAACTTTTATTTGGTCAGAGAATGAAGCATCATATAGCATCTCTTAAGTTTGATTCTAAAGAATACTGGCGGCGATGCAAGAATGTGCTGAACAACAGAAAATCCTCGATCCCACTTCTATTAATTTGAAATTTCCACATCTACATCAGACTACATCGAGTGCATTGCTCGCAGATTCTCTTCCAACTCCTTACTTGGCTCTTCTGGTGCACCCACTCCCCGCTTCGCACCTAGAATTGAATAATATATATATAACCCCATCTCTGGTCTCTAACATAATTTCTAAATTTGACTCCCATAAAGCAAGAAGAGGTGATGGAATTCCAAGCATCTTCCTAAAAACTATGCCATGAGCAAGCTCCAGTCCTCTCTAAACTTTATAATTATTGCTTCAGTGCTTTCTGTTTTCTTGTTTGTTAGAAGTCCTCCTCTCTAGTTTTTGTTTTCTTAGAACTCATGGGTAATACGTATTTCGCAGGCAGACCCAAATGATTATATCTGTTTATCAATTTTCTATATTTTATTTATAATTTTCTTACATAAGTTTAATTATTTTAACTAAATTTATAATATAATATTACTGGTGGGTATAGTTTAAGTTGTATTAAAAAGTATTGTTTACAATTTAGTTTTTACCGTAAATATATCCTATTATATTTAAAACTAAATTTTAATGTTAAATTTCCATGTCATGTTTTTCTAAGAAAGCAGATGAATTGCAATGGACGCTGGTGTCGATCTGAGACGTTAACTTGAACTTCCTTTTTCTTTATACTTTTCTTTTTCTTTCTCTTTCTTTTCTTTTTCTTTCTCTTTCTTTTCTGTTTCTTTTTCTTTCTTTTCTTTTTCTTTTTCTTTCTTTTCTTTTTCTTTCTCTTTCTTTTCTTTTTCTTTCTCTTTCTTTTCTGTTTCTTTTTCTTTCTTTTCTTTTTCTTTCTCTTTCTTTTCTTTTTCTTTCTCTTTCTTTTCTGTTTCTTTCTCTTTCTTTTCTTTTTCTTTCTCTTTCTTTTCTTTTTCTTTCTTTTTTCTTTTTTCCATTTATTAATCTTCTATATTTTTCTTTTTCTTACTGTTTGGGGTGTTTTTGAATGAGCGAGGAGTTTTTTTTGTAGATTACCGTTACAAATGTCTATTCTCGATATGGACACGTGAGCGTCTGTGTGTAATAATTTTCTGGATTATTTTGAATATTAACTGTTGTATAATTTAGGTCCGACGAGCAGCAAGGTCTGCCTGCGAAATGCGTATTACCCATATAGTCATCCGCAGACAGATCTGTTTCGCTGTATCACAGCTCATCAGTACGGTTAGACTCCGATTTCTTTTAACCCAGGATTGAAACCCGATGGAATTGGCGTCAGTCGGCGATTCTACATCTGGGCTTTTGGTGCTCGGTAGAAGCAGGCAGACTTTATATATATATAATGCTCTTGATAAGAACGGCGAGGCTCGACGTGTTGCATTTGGCATGCTGGTCTTCTGTTCAAGCTCCATTTTTTGACAATTGTTTGATTTAACCCAGTCGTTCTTATCAAATCGTGAAATGTAGGTTGTTTTGAACGGGTATGCTTTAAGCTTTAAGACCATTTCATTCGAATACGAACGTCCCTCAAGACGCTTTTTCGGATCTTCATCAATACTATTTCTGATTAAATTAGTCTATAAGTGGGCATCTATGCAGATGAAGTCTCCATTTACTCGTGTCTTAATAAGAAATCTGCAAAACCTTACAAAATAAACCTGGCTGCTGCCCTTCCAAAGGACTTAAAATCAGTGATTGAATGGGTTAAAAAATGGGTTGTGGATTCTAATGCCTACAAAACGAAACAGCACTCCTTTAACCACTATTGGGAAACTTTCTTGCCTTCCATCAAAATGGGTGACGCTAATCATCGAGAGAGCAACACACTTCGCCTCAATGGATTTATTCACTCAGATAATTTCACATGGAACAACTACATAACAATAGGCGCATCTACTTCTAGAAAGATTAATTTGTCTGGTTAGAAAGTTTTTCTCCTCAGAAACCGTTTTGCATATTTAGAGATCTACCATTCGTCATCGCAGTGAATACTGTTGCCATATCTGGTCTGGTGCTCCTGTTGTTCCTCTTGAGGTGCTCGACAAAATCCAAAAGAGGATCTGCAATGTAATTGATCCGAACATTGCAGCTTTCTTTCAGTCACTTCCTCACCGGCGAGATGTCGATTTTGACTGTCTTTTCTACGCATACTTTCACGCCAGCTGCTCTGACGAGGTTTTTTCTATGGTTTTCCGATCACATGTATTTATATGTGTTACTAGATTGGTGTCTAGGTCCCATCCTCTTACCGTCAGAATAGTTAAATATAATCTCCTCTTCTACTCTAATAGTTCCTTTTCTCGTAATTCCCGTTTGTGAAACTACCTACCATTTGCTTAATTCCCTGACACAACCCGTAAAAACATAAATGCAGTGTCAAATGCCATCTTCTATCTACTTGATTCCCATCTATCTCTTATAATTTCTTCAACATCCCCTGTAAGTTGTTTTTTTTTCTCTCACTGTAATGATCCTGCATTGTTGAATTTTCAATGGCGGTCCTGTTTTGGTTGGGGCGAAATAATTATGAGAAAAAAAAACTAAATAAAACAAAAACAAAAAAATAAATTGATAGATAGATAACGGACTAAGATATATGGTTAAGCGCAAACACACGCATATCTCCCTTTCTGTCTCCATATATATATATATATATATATATATATATATATATATGTGTGTGTGTGTGTGTGTGTATATATATGTGTATATATATATATATATGTATATATATATGTGTGTATATATATATATATGTGCGTATATATATGTGTGTATATATATATGTGCGCATATATATGTGTGTATATATATTGTATACATATGTGTATATATAAGTGTGTGTGTATATATATATGTGTGTGCAACATATATATACATATATATACACACACACACACACACACACACACACATATATATATATATATATATATATATATATATATATAAAGTTTCATTAAAAACAATTTTTAAATATTACGATTAAGCCGCCGATACGATTTTGCATGTGTTATTGTAAATATTTTTTGTATCTGACATAAGGTGTGTTAAAAATTATTCGAATGTTTTGTACATCTGAGCGCTTTTGGCTATTCTGTTAGCCAATATGATTTCTTTTTTATCTGAACATGTAGATTTTCATAGATCTGTATCTATAATGATAGGAATATTTTTCTAAACACGGTCGCATAAATAAAAATCTACATATTTATTTAAAAACAACCTTTCTTTATAATAGCTAATATGATCGCGAAAATCTCTCAGATGGATAGAACGTTTGGAAGCCTTTTACAAACTTCATGTTCATAAAAGACAACACTTATACGAATTCAATGTACATAGAATGAAAAGCTTAATGTCAGCACCTTGTCAGACGTCTTTGATGAGATATTTAAGTAAGTATACGTCGAATGTGTGTAATAAGAAACTATTTCATACAGCATGACTATATCATACTGCGTAGGGAAGCTATATTATCATCGTGAATAAACGTCCAAATATAATAACACAGGTTAATTGAAACTGAACCATCCGTCCGTGCATGGAGTACTGCTGCCATTTATGGTCAGGTGCCCCTGCCGTTCTCCTCAGTGTTCGTGACAAGCTCCAAAGGAGAGTCTGTAATGTGATAGCTACTGATCTGGCGACTTGACTGCAGCCACTTTCCCATCGTCGAAATGTGGCCTCCCTCTGTCTCTTCTATAAATACTTTCATGGCTTCTGCTCGGATGAGCTTAAGTCACTGATGCCTCCTCAACAGGTGTTTACCCGTTCAACCAGACTGGCAACTGGGTCCCACCCATTCACAGTCAGGTTAGCCAAACGCAGACGACAATTCTACTCCTGCAGCTTCCTCTCTCGCACTTCCCGCCTGTGGAACTCACTCCCGTATTCTTGCTTTCCTGACGGCTACGACCTCCAGAAATTTAAAAGCAAAGTTAATACTCACCTACTAACCACTGGCCTCTATCTCTCTCCTCTCCCCTGTATAACCTTCCCTTTCTCTCCGCCCATGTACCTGTCATTGCACCTGCTTTCTCAGCTTTCTATTGTTCCTTTCTAACTAGCTTGTACTCCTCACTCTTTTCTAATTAATCTTTCTACATTTATGTAACCCCCTGCACATCAGTGGCATTTCTGCCTTGCTCGGGGTGAAATGATTAAAAAAAAAAAAATGTAGCATCCTCTCTCTAATCTTGATATGAATAATTAATATATATATATATATATATATATATATATATATATAAATCATCCACATACAAGCCTGTTTTTGAGCTCATCATTGTGGCTAGACACATCCAGTTGCTTCTGGCCGGGATCGAATCTCGACAGATTTGGTGTCAATCAGAGTCGCTACCCCACTAAGCTATAGGTGCATAGAATCACAGAAGGGAAATTTTAACGTGTTGTATATAAATCTTGTATACACACGCCAGTCACCGAAAGAACTCAATTCATTTCTGAAGATTAACGCATATATCGCAGAAGTGGAAACTGTTTTTAAAATTTTCAATCTTAACGAGAGCATAATATATATATAGCATTATTCCAATGTCTACAATTCTTCTTATTTGCCAACATTCTAGATGCATCAAATTTCCCTTCTAAACGGAGAATTGTGTAAAAGTTCGAAAGAGTGAAGGAAAATGTGAAGAAATTGAGGAAACAGGACAATAAAAGAATCAGATTCAGGCCACTACGTTGAATTTAAATTTTTGAAGATTTTATGTATGAAGTAAGGAAAAAACCGGAATAGATTTCTACAGCCGATGAGTGGAATAAAAGAAACTATTAGAATAGAACTTGCGATTAAATCAACAGTAACATGTCGATACCTATTTGGTACTAGAATTAAATTCATGAATTACTCAATTTCATTGTTAAAAATTTAAGCTTTTTAAAAAAAATCATTCTGCACAAACTAGGTAATAATGCCACTAAGATGCAAGGGTCACTAGGAGTGAAAGTAAGAAAACAGTAGGAAATCCGTAAAGGTTGTAACGTTAGTAGCGATTGCCAAGGACAGTTCGGTCGGAGGGATCGTCGTCAGCGACTGGCACAAACGACACAGGCTGGACCGTCGTTGTCGGTCGGCAGAAACGTTGTCAGCGTCTGGCATGACTGGTTCAGACTTGAAGGTAGTCAACGTCTGGCAGGAACTTCGACTGCGTGTGGCATGAACAGAAAATGCTGCAATGCCGTAAGTAGTCGACAGGAAAGGAGCAGGTTGGAAAGTAGTTAGCGTCAGTCATGATAATGGTCAGCATGTGGCATGAACGGCACAGGCTGTAATGTCGTTGCCGGTCGGCAGAATCTTCGTTAGCGTCTGCCAAGTTCGGCACAGGCTGGAAAGTCATCTTTGGTCTGCAGGAACGGCAAAGAAGACGGAAGACGTCAGTCGGTAATAACGTTGTCAGCGTCTGCCAGAAACATTATGGGCTGGAACGTTGAGGTTGAGTCTCGACTGCCAATGAACGTAGTACACTCCCAGACAGATGGGCGAGCTAGCACGTGAGCTGGCTTGTCTTTTGCTTTCTTTTGCAGGATTTGACCGTGGTTAAACAGGATCGCTGCGAGATAGCACGTGCGAAATTAGATTTGAACAGTTGTCGTCTTCTTTGCCGGATCGATAGCGGGTAACGCATCTCTACCTCCGACGAGAGAATTTTTTTTTATTTTTTATAAGCGTTTCACCCCGAGAAAGGCATGTCACTGCCACTACTGCGCAGGGGGCTACGTACAGTGGAGAAAGGCTGATTAAATATAGGAAATGTTAGAGGGTGGGTGATAGGCGGGTAAGGATACCGAGAATGAAGGTTGGGTAGATGAGAGTGTTCTGAGAATAACTGGGAGTTAGTGTGATAGGAGGTGTCTATTGACCCTACATTTAAACACCTAGAGATTGTAACTGTCGGGAAAGCAGACTTGTGGAAGGGAGTTCCACAGGCGGGAAGCGCGAGAAAAGAAGCTGTTGGAGTAGAATTTACGGTTACATCTTATTTGTTTAACTGTAAAAGGGTGGGACCTAGTTGCTAATCTAGTATCTCGTGTAAATTCGTGCTTAGGCGGCACCAGTGATCTAAGCTCATCGGAGCAGTAGCCATGAAAGTACTTGTAGAAGAGGCACAGGGAAGTCACATCACGCCGGTGAGAGAGCGGCTGCAGCCGGTCTGCCAAGTCAGTATCAACCACGTTACAGATCCTCCTTTGTATTTTGTCAAGAAGCCCAAGGAGAGTAGCAGGGGCACCCGACCAGATATGGCAGCAATATTCAATACACGGGCGGATTGTAGATTTGTATATGTGCAGAATAGATTCAGGTGGGAAAAACTTCCGGGCCCTGCACAGGGAGCCGACTTTCATCGCTCCAGGAATAAACCGTGGGTAGCGGGATCACAAACGAAGCGTTCACCTAAATGGAGGTGGCCGGAGAACGGAATTGGGTATTTGAGAACAGATGCTACGCTTGATATTTACCCTCCTCCCCGACTGGAGCGAGTTGTGACACAAGGTCAGTTTCAACGTGGGGAACCTGTGTGCATAAGTTCAGGCCATTGGTCAAAGAATACCCAGCCACCGATTATGCAGTAACTGGATACAAAGCTGGTCATAGCTTGTCAAAGCTGATCAATGCTTGTCAAAAGCTAGTCTTAGCTGGTCATTTCTTCCCTGCTAGCGGGCAGGAAGTGAGTATCTAAGAACAGATACTTTTTTTTAATCATGTCACCCCAAGCAAGGCATTCCACTGCCACTATAGCACAGGGGGTTACACAGGGCGATAGACGAGTTAGGATGTACATAGGGGGTGAGTTGGAGAGAATGGTTGTGGGTTAGTGTGTTAGGAGGTGTTTATTGACCTTACTTTTAAACTCCTGGAGGTTATAGCCGTCGGGGAAGTAAGCATGCGGAAGGGAATTCCACAGGTGGGAAGTGCGAGAAAAGAAGCTGTTGGAGTAGAAATTGCGGTTACATTTCATCGGTTGCACTGTAAAAGGGTGAGACCTAGTTGCCAATCTAGTATCTCGTGCAAACTCACACCTAGAGGGTACCAGTGATTTGAGTTCATCAGAGCAGACGCCGTGAAAGTATTTAGGCACAGGGAAGCCACGTCACGCCGGTGAGAGAATGACTGCAGGCGGTCAGCTAAGTCGGTATCAATCACATTACAGATTCTTCGCTGTATTTTGTCAAGAAGCCCGAGGAGAATAGCAGGGGCACTCGACCAGATGTGGCAACAGTATTAAAAACACGGGCGTATGGTAGATTTGTATAAGTGCAGGATAGATTCAGGCGGAAAGAATTTCCGGGCCCTGCACAGAGAGCCGACTTTCATAGCAGCGGATTTAGCAATGGATTTGACGTAGTCATTCCACTTGAGGTCCGCTGAGAGTGTCAGGCCAAACAGGCGTAGTGTTTTACTCTCTGGGAGGCATACCTGTTCCTGATCTTGTCAAAAGATAGTCTTAGCAGGTCATTGCTTCCAGGCCGGCGAGCAGGAAATAAGTATATAAGAACAGATACTACACTTTGAGCCTAACTTGTGGGCCAATGATAAAGGTAATGATCATGTTAAATGATCTTGTTAAATATCATGACAATTGGGCTGCAACAAATTTAGTGAAGAGAAAGGTGAAGAAAACAACAGATGTCATGAAGTCAGCAAACGATTGACTTTTAATTTTGGCGTTAATTTGTTCAAGATTTCTTAATTTATTTCAGGTTCTCGAGCTTAATTTTTTTTTAATCGTATCACCCCGAGCAAGGCGGTAAGGCGACTGATGTGCAGGGAGCTACATAAGTGTATGGAGATCAGGAGGCTATATAAAAGTAAAAATATTAGATAGGAGAAGAGTGAAGAGAAAGACGAACCAGTTAGAAAGGAGCAAGAGAAAGATGGGAATACAGGTGTGATGACAGTTGCAAAGGTGGAGAGAAAGGAAAAGATATACATGGCGGTGTAGATAGAAATAGAGTCAAGTACTTAAGAGATGAATATTGACATTGCATTCCTGGAGGTTGTAGCCGTCAGAAAAGCAAGAATATGGAAGCGAGTTCCACAGGCGGGAAGTGCAAGAAAACAAGTTGTAGGAGTAGAATTGTCGTCTGCATTTGGTTGATCTAACTGTGAATGGGTGGGACCCAGTTGCCAGTCTGGTTGCACGAGTAAACACCTGTTGCAGAGGCACCAGTGACTTAAGTTCGTTGGAGCAGAAGCCATCAAATTACTTATAGAACAGACAGAGGGAAGCGACATCCCGTCGGTGGGGAAGTGGCTGGAGTCGAACCGCCAAGTCGGTACCTATCACATTACTGATTCTCTTTTGGATCTTGTCAAGAACACTACGATGCTGTAAAATTTGAGTTGGGGATCCAAATTATGAGTTAGAAAGCTACAAAATATATTATTTGAGATAAATTCCAGATAACCGATATTTAGGTGCGTATCTCGAATAAGTATTGATTTCAATAAGATGTCGTTTGTTTCCAACACATTATTTGGTGGAGAAAAGTTCTCTATCATAATGATAACCTTCAGAGTTTAAGAGTTTTCCAGAATTGTATTGTCGAAGTGCTCAAACCTTGTTGATAATGTTGCTATTGTTGTCCATTTGTATTAAAAGTACAGGGTAACAATGACACCAGTTACAACATGGGTAAACAAAATATGAGAAAAATCGATAAAATCTTTTCAAAGATGGAGAACAAATTCCATTTCGCTGAAGGCGTTAGATAATTAAATACGAGAAACAGAAACGACGATTTTCTAATTGTAAATTATATTGTTCCCATAAAATCTGACACTTCAAAAATTAACGATAGCTGGAGAAAAGGTAATGGAAATGATTCAAGGATAAGCAGATTAAAAAAATTATTTAAAACGAGAATCACTTAGCACAATCACAAAACATCGGTATGAAAAGTAGAGATGCATTTTACATGAAAATATTCGTGTGTTGTCCTGTTCTGATAATGTTGACATAGTTTAACAAGTGTTCAATCTATATAGGTACAAAGCAAGAAACTTGATCGGTTTGTTTTTTTTACTATTTATCAACCTTTTGCAGATCATTTAAAGTCGGAAAAAATGTTTAAATTCTAAGAGATAGAGATAACTCATGTCTTACTGCAGAACTCATACTTAAGTGGGAGAAGAAGTGGAGCCACACCTTTTACCAATCCATACATTTTCCCAAGGGTATTTGCACTTATATTACGAAACCGAATGGAATTGGAACTCGACTTCCCGATTTGAAATTGTGAGTTGTTCAATATAATGCCAACTGTACATTCAAATTTACAACAACTGGTAATTCCAAAAGGTCACGCAGCTAGGTTCATAGTCGGACGTTGCGTGAATTTTGTAATCTTAAGAAAACTGGCATTTGAACAACAAAGCCTGACAGATTTGCTTGTGGTTGAATAGAAAATACATACATACATATATATATATATATATATATATATATATATATATATATATATATCTGTAAATTCAGATAAAACTTAGTGGGGAAATAGCCATTTTAACATGTCATTTTAAGGCATGCATTCTTCCACCCCTTCTAAACAGGAAATGAAAAAAAAATATGTAGCCCAGAGGATATTTTAGGTAAAGGAATGGGTTGGGATGTAATGGTTTTTCTTTGGGTTGGATGGGGGGACGGAGCCAGTAGTAATTCTTCCTTAGTAGTGGGAGGTATGTGGCCTGACCCTAGGGTTAGGAGGTTATATATATATATATATATATATATATATATATATATATATATACATTGTCTCTTTTCAATATAAAACCAGAGTATATATATATATATATATATTGTAGAACATGTACAAAGTTTTTATATATCCACTACAAATTGTACATTTGTTTCATCATTGAAACTACAATGTCTCATCAAGTGGTATGGACAGGAATGGAAAATCTCTTTTCTTATATTTGCTGAGTTGTGTGTGGGATGTTGGTGGGGGTTAATGATACGGGAATACGTTTTGTAAATTGGCCATTTGAATTTTGAAGAAAGTGGTGTGGGCAGTGAATATAGTTGATTAATGTGTGTCTGGGAATTTTGTAGACAGATTTAACATTAGCAGATAGGATGTAAGTTATATGATTTTCTGACTAGACTTTTTCCTTTGGATTTCTTAGAGGAGCAGAGTAGGGAGGTGTAAGGAGTGGGAGAGGATGGGATTGGACTTAATGTTTATTTTTACAACTATAGAATATTTTTCTATTTAAACACAGTTTTTATAATTTGTAAATGTTCTAAAATATAATTTATAATAAATATTCACAGCTCTGTATATTATATATCGAATACTGTTTTAAATTAATGTTTTTGACGTTGTAAAAAATGTTTTCTTCGTTCCTTATTTACTTGGATATATATATATATAAATATATAAATATATACATAAAGAAATTCATTTTTTCTAAAATCGAATATATATATATATATATGTTGCGACGAATATTATTTCTAATGTCGTTTACGCAAACATGAAAATCTCACTGACATTTACTTTCCGAAGACTTCAGCAGCGATTGCCAGGATCAGTTCAGTTTCCGGATCTTTGTCGTTCAGCGGGGATAGTCGTCAGCGTCTGGTACAAAAGGCGTCGCCATCAGTCGGCTAAAATAGTTGTCAACGTCTGGCGTGACTGGCTCAGGCTTGAAAGTAGTCATCTTCTGCCAGGAAGGTCGACTGCGTGTGGCATGAACGATACAGGCTGCGATGCCGTCAGTAGTCGACAGGAAAGAAGCAGGCTGGAAAAGATATTCTAGGCGATTTGCCTTGTTTTATTTGCTGAATGCTACCATAATACATGTCTTCAATTCATTTTTGATATTACATGGACATTATTTTACTCTCTCTCTCTCTCTCTCTCTATATATATATATATATATATATATATAATATAATATAATAATTTGAAGAAAGGACAATAAGATAATATAGAAAAGTTTAAATATTCTATAATTTCATGGGTAATACGTATTTCGCAGCAAAATATTTTGCTGCGAATTGTGTATTACCCATGAAATTTTAGAATCTTGAGTATATATATATATATATATATATATATATATATATATATATATATGTGTGTGTGTGTGTGTGTGTGTGTGCGAATGTACATGTTTGTATGGTGTTTTTGTGGGCATATGTGTGTGTGGTTTTGTGTTTTGAGAAAATAGACAAAACCTCACAAATTATTTTAAGAATGCTTATCCATTGTGTGTAGAACTTTCCAAATAGCCATTATATATATATGTCTGCGTGTGTGTGTGTGTGTGTGTGTGTGTGTGTGTGCTGTGTGTGTGTGCTGTGCTGTGTGTGTGTTTCAGACACAAACAATAGAGATACACCCTTAAAAGTCTCGAGTGCTTCAGCGTGTCTCCTTTTCTCTACAATTTCAATTAAATGTTTTGTTGATATTTATCACCAAAAGATTTTTAAGCACATCTTGTGTCATTAACAAGATTATTGTAGAAGAATAAGAAAAGAAAAAAACATTCATTGCTAAAACAATTTTAGCAGACAAAAGTATTGGCTTAACCTAGTCTCATCTGTTAGTCGAGTCAAGACTAATTTTTTCGTGGAAAACAAGCTCTTGGTGATTAATTAGAAACATATATGCGACACACTTTATACCAATTCTGACAAAGCGTGCTAAATTTTTTCACATGAACGTTTTCTCCACTTGCTAGAGGGCAATCAAACATTCTAAATCAGCTAACAAAATTTTGAATATAATGTACTAGGCAGATATTTACAAACTGAAATCTAATCTACATTTTACTCAAATCAATAATCTGAATCAGTCTTTTTTAATCAATTTAAGTAAGTAGCTACTCTCGATTTGAATGGATAGATGATTATCATATGTATTTATAATAATCAGCTGTCAGGCGTATATCATCATATCTTTTTATTTTTTTTAATATTATTTTTATATTATATAATTTTATATTATTTTTTTTATATTATTCTGCAAATCTTTTCTTATTTGAGCTTTGCTATTTTTTTTTTCTTCCTTCGTTTTATATTTCACTAGCAGTATAGCCCGGTGTTGCTCGGGTGTAATGAAAGCTTTAAAACTAATCCATGGTCCTGGAGTTCAAACTCAGCCTAAAGAATGTTTGAAATAATAAAATAATTGCGACAATTTACCAATCGCACCTAGTATATATAGCCCGGTGTTGCTCGGGTGTAATGAAAGCTTTAAAACTAATCCATGGTCCTGGAGTTCAAACTCAGCCTAAAGAATATTTGAAATAATAAAATAATTGCGACAATTTACCAATCGCACCTAGTATATATAGCCCGGTGTTGCTCGGGTGTAATGAAAGCTTTAAAACTAATCCATGGTCCTGGAGTTCAAACTCAGCCTAAAGAATATTTGAAATAATAAAATAATTGCGACAATTTACCAATCGCACCTAGTATATATAGCCCGGTGTTGCTCGGGTGTAATGAAAGCTTTAAAACTAATCCATGGTCCTGGAGCTCAGACTCTTTAGACGTTGGCACGAAAGACTAAAAATACCTTAAAACTCTACTTTTTGGCATTAAATAACCCATATAGGTGTTGATATGTCGTTAAACAAAACTCAAACTTAAAACGCAAACTCAAACTCTAATCTATAAATGGCTTTTGCTGTATATCGCTTTCATTTTGTATCTATCGCACTAAATATTCGTATAGTTGTTTCTAGTTAAAGTGAAACCGTAGACTGAAAGAAAAATGAATAGATGTAAGTCAAATTTTGATTTCCTGGTATTGATAAGTTTTTTTTCGTCATAAACTAAATTTTGAAGGCTAAATAAGTCCTCTGAGTAAATGGTATCATGGCTGAGACTAAAAACTACAATTATGCCTACTAAGAGCCAAACCCGAAGCATAAACTAAAATAAAAAGGCTAAAAAATACAGACATACAGGCAGATAAACAGAAACACACACAAACATCTTGCCTTTTATATATATATATATATATATATATATATATATATATATATATATATTATCGATTTTCTGCACTATTGTAAGGACTGTAACCTTGAAACTACTGAATATCTTTTCTTTTGTTTTTTTCTATGAGTGTATCAAATTATTTATCGGCCGTACCTCGATACAAAACCTAGCTAAGATCACTCGCAGACGCTTATAGTACAACTGTGTAAATCTTTAAGAAAATAGGTTAAGTCGTTTCGGAGTCTATAGGTAACGGACTCACACAAACACACATACACACACAGACAAAGTTCCATTGATAAATAAGTTTAGATAGCTCAGTATACCATAATCCCTAGCGACCGGAAAACTCTTTCCTCATATCAGGATTGCAATGAAGATATGTAGTGTGTTTCGGGCAAGAGAACGTAGCGGAGAATACCTCCTCTCCAGGTTAAACCGCTGCTGATTTCCTCAAACCTAACATGAACACATGGCCGTTTATTCTATCGAAGCATCTTTCACATTGTTACGGTGATTTTAGTCTAATGATCCTTGCATCCAGAGATACTATTTCATCACCACACTGGTTATATAGATAGATGTCAAATCAAGTTTACACTTTTGTGCTAGATAGACATTGACCCTATTAAATGATTTGCCCTTTGATAGGTTTTGCTTTGATTATGTAGGATGCTGAAACACCTGCAGCAGTAGAGAAAAAAACTTGTTAGGGAACAAGTTTATTGGCTGATGACTCGATCATACGACGTAGAATGAAAGTTTTGATAATTTGAATGAAAATCAGTGTTTTTTTTTTTAAATCATTACAAAAAATAAAATAATCACCTTAAATATTTAGGAATAAAAGCAAAATACTGGAAAATTATTACGCGACACAATATTATGAAATCGAACATATATTATGCCCTCTATTGTATTTTTTCTCTTATTTTACAACAGATGATAGAATAACGCTACGAAGACGTAAAGAGTTACTGAATGTCAAATGATATGCAACAATGAAACATATTATTAAGATAAGTGAACAATAAAAAATAAGAATTAAGAAGTCAGAAATCAATTGTTAACATTACATTAACATTTTTTAGAAACAAAAATTGACTAGAAATAAAGAAGGCTGAAGAAATTTCTACAAGGGAGAAGTACAAGTGAAGAAATTGTTAGCATAGAACGTACGGTTAAACTATCATGGTCAACTGTAATATGATGAGACCTACCTGCCAATCTATTACTGAACTTATATTTTTAAAAACAAGGTAACAAAGAGAAAAGTTATGTTTATTTTGAAAAAATACAAGGATTTGCCACAAGGCAAATGTTTAGATAGACGAAGGCTGGTCTTCAT
>JBBBDQ010000945.1:1842500-1950000 GCA_037127315.1 Ascarosepion bandense | reverse complement strand
TCGTTATGTATCTATCTATCTATCTCAGTCTGTTCGTATCTATCTATCTATCTATCTATCTATCTATCTATCTATCTATCTATCTCAGTCTGTTCGTATCTATCTATCTATCTATCTATCTATCTATCTATCTATCTACTCTCAGTACGTATGTATCTATCTATCTATCTATCTATCTATCTATCTATCTATCTATCTATCTATCTCAGTCTGTTCGTATCTATCTATCTATCTATCTATCTATCTATCTATCTATCTATCTCAGTCATTCATCTATCTATCTATCTATCTATCTATCTATCTATCTATCTGTCTGTCTGTTCGTATCTATCTATCTATCTATCTATCTATCTATCTATGTCAGTCATTCATCTATCTATCTATCTATCTATCTATCTATCAATCTATCTATCTCAGTCTGTTCGTATCTATCTATCTATCTATCTATCAATCTATCTATCTCAATCTATTATCTATCTATCTATCTATCTATCTATCTATCTATCTATCTATCTATCTATCTATCTATCTCAGTCTGTTTTCATCTATCTATCTATCTATCTATCTATCATCTATCTATCTATCTACATACATATATATATATATATATATATATATATATACGTGTGTGTATCTATGTCGTTGTGGGTGGGTGAGAATTGGTGTGTGTGTGTGCGTGTGTATTACATATACGTGTACATGGGTGCGTGAGACACATTTATACATTTATGTATACATACATATATGTATACATATACATGTGCATATATGTTTGTATTTTTATTTGTGTTTGTGAGGTTTCGCATAATTATATTATTGTATAAATATAATTTGAGTCATCGTTGTTGTTGCGAAGACAAGATTCCACATCAAGATAAGTAAAAAGCAAACCAACAAGATTTCAGCAAAAACTTCAATAAAACAAACCAAAAACGCAACAAAGTATTCTTCGCTACATTAATAATGGTTGCTTGTGGCGCAAGGTCTGAGTCACAAAATGGACGCTAGCCAATCAGATAGACGCAGTCATAAATTTGACCGCGCCGGCCGCCTGTCATAACTATTTGTTATTATTAAGTATGGCGACATGGCGATTCTCGCCTATCTAGAAACACTTGTAGAACTGAGCGGGGGTTAGGGAGACTGGGGCTTGTGTGTAGGGTGAGAGGCTTAGAATTGTACGTGCGTATACGCAATTATAAAACAAACAAAAAAAAACTCTCTTCATCATTCTGACTCATTCGATTCTCAACTGGTTCATTCCCGGCGCACGATTACAGTCAGATGGAAATGATGTTCAGGGAGAAGTGCTTATGCCCGGTTTGTATTGATCGAACAACTCTTGAAGATGGCCTGATCTTCGCAACGTTAGTCGAAGCGTGTGCGATGTCAGATGAGATTATTTATATGATAATATTGTCCATTTCTCTTTTAGTAATTTATGCCAAGGTTGAAGATAATAATTTAAATAATGGCAGGATAACGCATACACAGAGATGTAAGTGAAGCTGGCGTAGCGGTGATTAACGTGAAAGCAGAACCAACAGGCTAGGTTCAAATTACGAGCAAGGAATTCTTTGAGAAAAGCCTGAAGCGTTTTATCTCCATTCTACCGATGCACACAGGTGACCTTATCACGCTGAAACAGCGGTTCTTCCCTGATCGACAAAGTTACGAAACATCAAGTTTAGTCATTAGTTGGGTAACAGTTTAGAAATACCACTGTAGACTTAGTTTTACGGTTTGTGAAATGCATAACGAGACGGGATGACTAAGTGGTGAGGCCAGATCTAATTCCAGTCGGGCTCATTATATTCCCTTGCATTCAAATACCATTGGAAAAGGGATTAATCCACTTCTTCCAGTTATATGTTAAATGGGCGGACGTTTATCAGAAAAGCATTATTACTGCATGCTAGCAGTATAGCCCGGCGTTGCTCGGGTGTAATGAAAGCTTTAATACTAATCCATGGTCCTGGAGCTCAGACTCAGCCTAAAGAATATTTGTGTGAAATTTGGTGAGCATTGGATAAAAATTGTGAATTTCTATAAAGGACATACAGACAGATAAACAGACACACACACAAACATCTTGCCTTTTATATATAAATATATATATATATTATCGATATTCTGCACTATTGTAAGAACTGCAACATTGAAACTTCTGAATATCTTTTCTTCTATCTTTGTCTATGACAGTATCATATTTGATTAAAATCGGACCACTCGTTCTATAACCCAATTTTTTCGATTATTGGTTTTTGATATTTATCGGGGGTACCTTGACACAAAACCTAGCTAAGAACACTCGCAGATGCTCATATTACAACTGTGTAAATTTTCAACAAAATCGGTTCAGCCGCTACGGAGTCTAAAATAACGGACACACACACACACACACACACACACACACACACACACACACACACACACACACACACAGTTCCATTTATAAATAAGCTTAGATAGATAACGGTTAATATAGAACTTTCTCTTGATTCAAAATTTCTATTTTTATTTAAAAAAAGGCTTTTAAATCGAAAAAACTTTTTAGCTAAAACAACAAAATAAATAAAATGTAATTGGAGTTTCTTTTTTGAAAAATGAATTTCATAACCAAATACGGAAACTGCTTGCGGCAGCAAAGCCTTTACTTGTGAAGTTGCGAAGAGCCTAAAATCACCTCTTAATTGCTGTTGTTTCAGAATAGTAAAGTCCAAAATTGGGGCAAATCCTTATAAAAGTATAAAAATAGATTTTTTGAGTAAAATTCGCTGGAATATATTTTTTTTATTTACCAGCAATAAAGTTTAGGTAGGAAAAATTTATTACCAGCAATATATCTGACTTTCAACAAAACTCACTTTACAAAATAAGTCAATGAAACCTGATCTACAAACTTATTTCTTACAAAGAATATATATTATATTCATACAAATATATATTTTAAAAATCTTGTCGGCCTTAAATAACCCATTGAGATTGATCTGCCGTAAAACATGACAAAATTAAATCAAACACGAAATTTATTTTTTGGCTCAAAGTAAAAAACAAACAAGATGAGCTAAGACAATCAACCTTGATTCACACTTTATTTATAGCCAAAGGTATATGTATATATATAGTCACCCGCAGACAGACCTGTTTCGCTCTATCACAGCTCATCAGTACGATAGACATCCGATTGCTTTTAACCCAGGATTAAAACCCGATCGAATTGGCGTCAGTCGGCGATTCCATCTCTGAGCTATGGGCGCTCGGTAGAAGGAGACAAACTTTTAGCGTATGATGTATCATACGCCAGTAGCCAGAGTGCTCTAATTCATTACTGAATGAGCGATGCGTATATATATATATATATATATATATATATATATATATATATATATATATAAATGAATGAGGAACGAAGAAAATAACTGCAACGTTCAAAACATTGTTCAATATAAAAATAGAGCAATTTAATTTATTATAAAATATAATTTAGAAAATTCGCTTTCTGCTTTTAGTGCAAAAAGATTTAAGTCCAGACACCACATAACCGATATCTATATCTATCTAAAATTTGCCTCCTGTTTAAATTTAAAATTTCTCTTTCTTAACCGTTTCCATTGGCCCTTTCCTCTTAGTTCTTTCTCTCTTGTTATTTTCTTTGCTTTTTTTGTTTCCTCTGTGTATTTCTCTTTCTTCCTTTTTTTCCCTTTTTTGATTTCTCATTTTTTTCTCATAATTTCTGCCCTATTTCTTTTTTCCTCTCTTTTTTAATATCTTCTTATCACGTACAAAAAGATTTAGAAAAGTAAGATGAAGTGTTTTTTTTTATTTTCTTTAAAACTTTTTTTTTACCAACATTATTAACTACCTGATGAATGTGCGTTGTGGTGCAGTGAATACCGGCTTAGAACAAGAAATTGGGGAGCCGAGTTCAAATTCCAGTTGAATTCCTTGCATTCATTTACGCACAAATAACCTTGGGAAAGGTATTTATTCGTCTCTTCTCTGCAGTTATGGGTTATATTTCAAGACAGATTGGGTTCTATAGCCTTTGGCTGGCAATCAGTCTACTGCAGAAAGTAATGGCAACCTACCGGGGGATAATCTTCTGCCCAGTCAGTCATGTCTCTTTTGAGACATGACCGCCTAATCGTGTATCATGTATGGATGAGACATTGTTCTTTCAATGTCGAAACGAAATGTACAATTTTATAGTAGCTTGTTTGCACATGCTGTAAAGTTTATTATATTTATATATATCTGTAGTAATATATATATATATATATATATATATATATATATATATATATTAAACAAACCGTAATTTTAGTTGCAAATTTATTAAATCTACTGAAATATAAAAATGTCATTTTGATGTACATCGAAATAAGTATTTTGTAATTGTAATGCAATAACTGTCCGTATATTGATTAATGTTTACAATCCTGGCTGTCGGTGTGTCCAATATATACAATCATTTAAACTTAAAGGTCACATGAATTTCATTTTAAAATTTATTTTTCGAGTTGTTGATCTCATTAAACTTTTTGATTAGCTTTTACACAATAACAAGTAAATTGTTTAATTTTCTCGGAAAAACATACGTGCCTATTTCCCAACAGCATTAACTGTCACCGCCTGGGATGTAAAATCTATAGAATTAAGTTAATGATATCTGTCACACTAACATCTATTGAGAAGGTGCCTAAATTCCATTCTTGGTTTAATTAAAATCACCAGGAACAAAGAGAGAACCGTTTCACTGCAGGGACACCCATCATGGGATATATGCGTATTCTCTTGCAAACTCATATCAATATATAACAAGTTATATATTGATATCCCCACACACATGCACACGCACATATAAATCTCTATATATAAAAGGAAATTTGTGACTCTGTGTGTGACTGTTTCTTATGCACACCTACATTTTTTAAGCTACGCCATTCAAACCTTCTAGGGACACATATCTACAGGTAAGCCAGGTCGACATATACTTTTTGAGTTTAAGTTCAGCAATTTTTCCTTTCGCACTTTTTGGCCTATGGAAGCGATTGTTTATATTTGCTCCGTAAAACATCTAAGATCATAGATGGTTGCTAAATTACGTCACAGAAATCAAATCACACGTTTCAAACACGACTAAAATATTTTTTTATTTAAAAAAATGTGACTTTACATTTAATTATATTAAATGTTTTAAAAATACATTTGGTCAACAAAGATTTGTGAATAATTTTTCACGTAATTTTAAAGCAAAAGAAATATTAAAAACGTGTTTTTTCAAACAAAAACTAAATGTGCACAAAAAAGTGCCAATGGTTACCCTAATTATTTAAGTCGTTTTTTTTTTTAGATTTAATATTTCATTATTGAGAAAATAAAATAAAAATTTTTTTCGCTAAAATGAGTTGCACGGGTAATGCCGGGCTATGTTGCTAGTATACATACAAAGTACAAAATAAATTACAACTTTAACAATCAAGATATAGAGAAAAAAATGACAGCACCATAAAACACCATCTTGAAAATAGTTTAAAATAAAACAAAATGTCAATAGTTTAACAAAATGTCTATTGAACAGGTTAAGAGGCTCATCCCCTGCTCCCTGTTTAGGATGTGGTTTCCGGCTTTCTCTTTTCCAATCTTTTCACTATTACGTAGCCCCCTGCACATCAGTGGCGTTACCGCCTTTCTCGGGGTGATACAATTAAAAAAAAAATTAAAAGTACGGATTATTTTTGTCCTCCATTACTCCCACGAGACGAGAAAATATAAGAACGCTGGTAAGACAAAATAAAAACAATTACTTAAATTTTCCAAGTCTGCCATATTTAACGAAAAGATCAGTCAGCTAATTGCCATACGTAATACACGCTTTCGGCGATCATCTCTCGAAAGAGACATGACTAACTGGGCAGAAGATTATCCCGCAGTAGGTTGCCATTGCTTTCTGCGGTAGACTGGTTGCCAACCAAGGCTATAGAACCCAATCTGTCCTATTATTTGACTCATAGCTAGAGGGGGAAGAGATGTATTATATTATTAAGTAGTAATTAGTGGGGGATCAGTTTATTACTTCATAGCAATATAAAGATGATCTCCCACTTTATGCCAAGGAGAACCCTTAATCATGTTTTTCAACTATTATATTCAGTCAGTCATTTAAGTGCCATAACGTGATACGCACTTAGGCGATTATGTCTCGAAAGAGACATGAGTGACTGGGCAGAAGATTATCCCGCAGTAGGTGGCCATTGCTTTCTGCAGTAGACTGGTTGCCGGCCAAGGCTATAGAACTCAATCTCTCCTATTATTTGACTCATAGCTAGAGGAGGAAGAGACGGATTAATACTTTTCCCAAGGCTATTTGCGCGTATATGATTGCAACGAATTCAACTGGAATTCGAATTCGGCTCTACGGAAAAGAAAATCTGCTGCCTAAATATATATTCATGATATAATAAAGGGGAAAAACAAGTAGGAAACGTATATCAATATAACAGGTCTCACTTTTATTAAAGTTTCTTTAGAGACCGAGAAATAAAAAAAAAGAACATAGTTACAGAAGAATGCTATGTTATAATTTTGGATTAGTTTTATTAGTGAGATGCGTGTATTATAACTTTAAATGTATGTGTGAACAATATTTTAGATATTTAAAACTATGTATTGCTTTAATTCACATAACACATGTATTAATACACACACACATATACTCATATTTTAACTAACATTATCGTCCAACATACACCTGAACAGACAAGCGATTTTACACAAACATACATATATTTTACCACCCAAAACATTCTATGCTCTTGTATTTTAAAAAAATATCTATTGCGTCAATATTACTTTTACAAATTATGAACTACGACTCTTTAATTTTTATTTTCTATTTTTAACATTTATTTTAAGTTTTAAATTTTATTATATTTTTAAATTTTATTTTGATTTAAAATTTTAAAATTTTTCATTTTTTATCTACGTGTAATATTAGAATATATTAACATTTAGGTTTTATGATTTGCGCCACTTTGATTTATTTTGCAAGAATTTTAATATATTTAATAATTTTTGTTTTATTTTATTTTTAAAAATTTTAAGTTAAATCTTTATTTACATAAAACCGACATGTATTTAACATTTTAATCTTGTTGCTAAAAAACAGTGACTTAAATTTCTATGATTTTATTCCCATGAATAAGGAGTGAACTTAAATTCAGATCTATTAAACTGTACGTTTGAAATATGCACTGATGATTGTATAACGCATGAAATTCCGAGGCGTAGCATCGGCTCAGACCAATATCTATCTATCTCTCTCTATATATATAGTATTGTCATCCGCAGACAGGTCTGTTTCTCCGTATCACAGCTCATCAGTACCGTTAGACTCCGATTGCTTTTTTTCCCAGGATTAAAACCCGACCGAAATGGCGTCAGTCGGCGACTCTACCCCTGGGCTATGGGCGTTCGGTAGAAGTAGGTAGACTTTTAAGCGCATATATATATATATATATATATATATATATATATATATATATATATAAACATGTTACGGAAACTAACGAATTTTAACGAAACTTGGTTATAAGCAACCGACAATTTGTAATGAATTATTTTGAACATTATTTTTACCGATACTCCTATTTAAGTAGATATTCTGTTTTTAATTAAACAGTATTTTATATTTATATATACCGGCCTGATTAATTTACGATAAATGTTATTACAAAAATGTGTGCTATCCAGCAGGATTCGAACCTGCGACCCCTATTTACATAGGGGAAGCTACCATTTGATCTGGTACTGTCTTAACCACTCGACCATGAATAGCCTCTTGATCAGACGAGGTTTTTATCATGCTTATATAACACAATTTTCGATAAAATTCGTTAATTTCCGTAACATGTTTACATTTGTTGTCATTACGATACATTTCGGAGCAGATATGGTTTGTTTACGGTAGATCGAAAATTGTGTTATATAAGCATGATAAAAACCTCGTCAGATCAAGAGGCTATTCATGGTCGAGTGGTTAAGACAGTACCAGATCAAATGGTAGCTTCCCCTATGTAAATAGGAATCGCAGGTTTGAATCCTGCTGGATAGCACATATTTTCGTAATAAAATTTATCGTAAAATAATCAGGCCGGTAGATATTTTTTTTAATCATTTCACCCCGAGCAAGGCGGAAACGCCACTGATGTGCAGGGGGCTACATACATGTAAAAAGATTAATTAGAAAAGAGCGAGGTGTACAAACTAGTTAGAAAGGAACAATAGAAAGCTGAGAAACAGGTGCGATGACAGATACATAGGTGGAGAGAAAGGGAATGTTATACGGGGGTCGGGAGAGAGCTTGAGTCCAGTGGTTAGTAGATGAGTATTAACTTTGCATTTAAATTTCTGGGGGTTGTAGCCGTCAGGAAAGCAAGAATACGGGAGCGAGTTCCACAGGCGGGAAATGCGAGAGAAGAAGCTGAAGGAGTAGAATTGTCGTCTGCATTTGGCTAACCTGACTGTGAATGGGTGGGACGCAGTGGCCAGTCTGGTTGCACGAGTAAACACCTGTTGAGGGTTCACCACAATTCTTAAATACAGGAACGACTGAAGAGAACTTCCAGCATGCAGGGAAGCAGGAAGCAGAAAGGCAGTAAAGTTTGCGATTTTTATTTATTTATTCTGTTATGCGAAGCTATCCTGGCCAAAGTATCAGCAGCCACTTGTTACCCCTCCCCGCTATGGTCTGTTCTTTGAATTCAAATTTACCAAGCAGCATAACTCGATGTTGATTTTTGGGAAAAGCAAGAATTGAAGAGTGAAACTTTCTTAATTCAAATTTCCTGTGTTAAACTGTGAGGTATGTTACGAATTGATTCTTAAATCTGTATTTTTTCGTTTTTTTTTCTTTTCCTCACTGTTTGGCGTTCATGCTTCATTTGGACTTTAATTAAGTTTAAACTTAGTTAACTCTCCACTTTTGGAAGTTTGTGTTTTGTGTTTTTTTTTCTTTTTTTTTTAAATAGGAGTAGATAGGTCACACTATCGACCGGTTCATACTCCTCCCACGTCTATTGAACTGGAGTAGAGGCTTGCCCCTTGTTTCCTGTTTAGGATGTGATTTCCGGCTTTCTCTTCTCTCTCTTCAGACCTTGGTATTGGTGCTTCCGTGAGTTTCCTGCGATCTGGCCGGTTGGTAGTAACGGCTCATCAGTGTGAGGGTACCGAGTTGCTGCTTCCGACTGGTAGTTAGGAGCCCTAACTCATGCTTAGCGTCTACAGCGGTTGCTCTGATCAACAGTTGTATAATATCGGGTTTTCTTGTATCGCGCATGGATAGGTGTCCCTGCAAGCGCTTTCGGTGGGCAACCCCGAGGCCACACCTTGTTGCAGCCCTAGCCAGTTTCCCTCCCAGCACAGATCGTGGATAATGACCGCCTGTATCCTCTAATCTAGGTCCCTTTCTACAAACAGAATAATGACTAAACAAACCAGAAATGACCCTGAACGAGTTAAATCCAAACCACCTAAACCCATTAACCTTTCCTTCACTAATATCCGGGGCATTCGTACTAAGTTTCCTAGTGTAGAAGCGTTCCTGCATGAAAAGTCTCCTGACATCCTTGCGCTCTGCGAAACTAACCTCAACTCAGCTATTCCCTCCTCTGACCTCTTCATCCCTGGTTATCTTCCCCTTTTAAGGAAGGATTCCACTGTCCACATGCATGGGCTGGGTGTCTATGTCAGCGAACACCACCCCATAGCTAGGGTGACTTCACTCGAATCTACTGACCACCAATACATATGTCTCCGTATGTCTCTCCTCAGTTCGGTTAGTTACCTATTTGTTCTTTACCGTTCTCCCTCCTCTCCTGACTGCTCCCTACTAGATAGCATTGCTGATGACATAGATAAGGCTATTTCCTATCACCCATTCGCCCACATATTTGTATTTGGAGACCTCAATGCCCATCACTCTGAGTGGCTTGAAAACGCCGTTAATGATCCAGCGGGCATTCACGCCATGAACTTTGCTATTTCCCAATCCCTTACGCAAGTGGTGGACTTCCCCACTCGCTTCCCAAGCACTCCCTCGGGTCATTCCTTACTACTAGATATATGTTTCACCTCTGCGCCTGACGCCTGTCAAGTCTCGCAGTTTTGCCCTCTCGGCAACCACGCTGTAGTCTCTCTCAGTATTTCTTTCCAATCTCACTCCCCCCAGGAACCCCCTACCTATAGGACCTCCTACCTCTACCAAAAAGCTGACTGGGATGCCTTTCGTGATTTCCTCTACGACGTACCTTGTGGAAAAGTCATAAAATACTGTTTAATTAAAAACAGAATATCTACTTAAATACGAGTATCGGTAAAAATAATGTTCAAAATAATTCATTATATTTATATATATATATATTGTTATTAATCATTATCCACTGAGAGTGTCAGGCCAAGCAAGCATAGTGTTTTACTCTCTGGGAGGCAATCCTGTTCCATACTAATGGGAGGGAGGTGCGGTTGTCTGTGGTGGTTAATTGACAGCAGCTTCGTTTTGGAAGAATTGAATTTTACGAGCCATTTCTTACCCCAATCCACCACGGATTGGAGGTCCTTTTCAAGCTCGGCAGCGAGGTTCGCCTTGTCATCAACACCAGATTTTTGATCGAGGCGAGAGTAAACTGTGGTATCATCAGCGTACATGCCTACTTGTGATCTTATGGCATCGGGGAGAACATTGATATAGATTAGAAAGAGCGTAGGACGAAGGATAGAGTCTTGGGGGACATCCGCGTTTGTAGGGAAGTTCTGGGAGGCATGTTAAACAAAAGTTCAGTTATGCCATAGCTTCGCAGTTTCCGTAGAAGACCGGCATGCCATATTCTGTCAAATGCTTTAGAGATATCCAAGGCGACGGTTCGGGCGTTCCCATTCTTGTCCATAGCTTGGTATATATACTCGGTGATGGTCGTTAGCATATTATATCAGCAGTAGACCTGGTGAAGCGGAAGCCATACTGTTTGTCCGAGAGGAGCCCGTGGGCGGTGACATGCTGAATGACCTCGGCATTGATAATGGCTTCGAACACTTTGCCGAAGATCAGAAGAAAGCTGATGGGGCGGTAATTTGCGGGGTCCGAGGGTTCACCGGTGTTCTTGAATATTGGAACCATAGATGAAGACTTCCAACAGGCAGGAAAGTAGGAGGAAGATAGGCAGAGGTTGTAAAGCTTAGAAAGGATAGAGGAGAGTTCAGGGGCACAATTCTTGAAGACTATGATTTGGATTCCATCCCGACCACTCGCTTTGTGAGGGTCTAGTTTTGAGATTATGCTAGAAATCAGCGAGGGCGTGATGTGGACGTCATTCAATTGGGCCTCTGTTCTAGATGGGAAATCGGGTGTATAGATTGCAGACGAATCCAGACTCGAATTGGTCGAGAATCTCCGGGCAAAGAATTCAGCCTTATCCGCTGAGGAGGTGAGGACCTCAAACCCGTTGATTAGTGGGTTTATTGAGGAATTACTCTTGTTAGACACGCTTTTACAGAGGCGCCAGTAGTCTTTGGTACCGAACTTAGAGGATGCTATGCTCTGCTTCATTCTGGCAGCAAACAGTATCTTAGCTTCGTTAAGTATCTTTATACACTTATTTCGAGCTGAGGCGAAAAGGCGCCTGTTTTGGTCCGACGCGTGGCTACGATAAAGCCGGAAGAAGTGATCCCGATGGGCAATGGCGGCCGAGCAAGCGGGCGAGAACCAGGGAGACGAATGCGATTTAAGCTGAAATTTTCTGGCAGGCATGAAAGCATCGATGCCAGCCTTAACCCAGGAGGAGACCTCTGATGCACAGTCTTCGATGGGATGACTAAAAACATTGTTCCAAGGGACGTCGCAGAGGAAGTCACGGAACGAATCCCAGTCTGCTCTTTGATAGCAGTAGGATATTCTGTTTGTCTGGGTTTCTTGGGTAGGGGTGGAGTGGAACGAGATGTTGACAGAAACTACGGCGTGGTCAGAATTTCCGAGAAGGCAGAGCTGTCTGGTGGAGCAAGAATTTGGGGTGGAAGTGAAGCAGATGTCTAGTAGCGAGTCCCTTCCGTTAGGGCTATTAGAGAAACGCGTGGGGAAGTCCACCACTTGCGGAAGGGATTGGGAGATTGAAAAATTAAAGGTGTGGACACCAGCAGGGTCGGTTACAGAGTTTTCCAGCTACTTAGTGTAGTGGTTGTTAAAGTCGCCAAACACGAAAATCTGGGCAGATGGGTGAGTAGAAATGGCCTTGTCGATATTGTCAGATATGCTGTCAAGTACTGAACAGTCAGAGGAGGAGGGGAAGCAGTGGTGGAAGAAGAGATATCTAACAGAGCTTTGAGGTGAGAGACGGAAGCACATGAAAGACTGGTCCAGGGATCAAGAGATGTTACTCTAGCTAGGGGGAGGTTTTCACTGACATATACACCAAGCCCATGCATATGGACGTCGGAGTCCTTCCTGAAGAGGGGAAGGTAACCAGGAACATAGAACTCAGAGGAGGGGATAGACGGGTTAAGTTTAGTTTCACACTGGGCTAAGATATCAGGTGAGTTAGTTTGGAGGAATGATTCTACGCGTATGTTAGTGAAAGAGACACAGACGGTTTTGGGCGTTTTCCGAGTAGCTGGTTTGATTTTTGTATTTTTTTTTCATTGTGATTTGGTTGAGGAGAGATGACTAGAGGAGAATCCGTTTCTTACTATTTGCAGCATGTGAGGAATGGAGACTGGCGCAGCTTGCAACATAATGTGGCCTCGGGTTTGCCCACCGGAGGTGCATGAAAGGACGCCCGTCCATGCGCGATATGGCACTACTATTCTTATTATTCCTTAAACTACACGAGTAAAACCGGGCTAAACTACTAGTCGATATCTATAAAAGTGACAAGGCTGAACGTTGTGTAAGTATTTGCTATATAAATTCATCATATGTTTTTTATTCTTAAACTACCCGAGTGAGATCTGGCTAAACTGCTTGTCTATATCTATAAAAGTGACGAGTGTGGACGTTGTGTAAGCATTTGTCTGTTTGATAAATTTGATTTAGAGTCTGCATTTTGCGGTCTAGCTCGACGGGTGTTGCGCTCAGATGTAGATCAAAATTTTAGAACGCTAACGACACCTTGAAATACCATCATTATTACCTACCTACCTGTATATATATATGTGTGTGTGTGTGTGTGTGTGTGTGTGTGTGTGTGTGTGTGTGTGTAATATGAAAGAGTGAAATGTCAGTTTTTAAACTAGTGTGTTCTATGTTGTATTAATTTTTTGTATATTATATGTATTTCTCTATGTATCCTTAGCAAAGCACATACTCTACAGAAAAGGAAGGGTCGTTCACATTGTCTCGATCATTCACACTACCGTTGACTCTTTTTTATGCATTTCATAATGATGCCTGCATATACCTCATTTTTGACTGAAGTCGTATTCTCTGATCTTCCCACAATGCACCTTTGTCTATTTAATTTATGCATTTGAAAATGGTTTCTGAGAAGTGGTGAGCAACGTTACCCCAGAACGTAAAACATTGGAAAAAACGAAAAGAAAATATGTTATGAAAAGATATAACTAGTTTGTCTATTTTAAATTTATCGCAATGGTCAAAGGGCAGTTGATGTCAATGTAAAATAACTGATATATTAATTCATTTTCAACTTCTTATCAACCCATTGCTGGTTATTTAAAGCCAGAACATTTTCCGGGGAAGATAATAATGCTTTAGGGATACTAACTTACTAATGAACCCATATCTGGGCGGAAAAGAATGGATTCATGCCTGTTCTAACAGTATTTGTGGCAAGCGAATATAATGAGTACAACGGGAATTGGAACACAGCTTTCTAATGAACTATTTCGAATAATAAGCCATTATATTACAAGCGCATCTGTCTACTTTACACCACATTGTATTCTCAAGCGGCCAACTTTATGAAGTCAAGGCTCGATTCGACTATGTATTTTTGAAATAAAGAAAATCCTCTTTCTAAAATGAGTAAAAAGAAGCCATTTTTTCTTTTTGATTTTGAACCGGGAAAAATCTAATGTACGTAACCTACAAAGTTATCCCGCTTGCCACCTAAAAATCATTTTCCCTATTTTTTTACGAGCGGATCTGTAAAATTAATTAGTTCTAAATTTTCAAAGCGGATTACCTTTGAAAATTTTAAACGATAGCTACCGGTATTTCCAGGAAATTAAATAACATAAAAAATATGAAGGTAAGTTTGCCGACGGGCTTCCTCACTCTTTCCTCTTTTAATTATGCTGGTACAAAGATGAATAGATATTACGTTAAAATGTCTGACGATTGGAATGATAGCAGGTAAAAATGAGTTCTGGATTATTAGAAAATAGTTACTGTGCATTGAAACATAAGTATTTTTCAAACGAAATTAAAGCCAAATTAGTCGATCCTTTTTCCTGGGCTGGTAAATTCACGCCATCTAGCTCATCTAATGAGGGGCTACATCTCGTCTTTGAAACATCTCCGGTGAGAAGCGTATTTACCGAAACTCCCGAAATGCAACTGATACTAAGACAAACGAAATTATACCAACAAGGCTACATCAAACTACATCCGTGTTTGAGTAACCCTAAAAATTGTTTATTAAACACACTATAAACGTCCATTCTGCCAAAAATTAAATTAATCTCTCAAACCTTTAGCTCTTTGCATGGAAAACACTTTTTATGTGTTATGAATAGACGGTAGTGCATTGGATATCGGCTCGGAACGAGAAATCGGGGAGTCAGATTCGAATTCCAGCTGAATTCATTGCATTCACTTACGTAGGAAAGGTGTTAATCCGTCTATTCCTTCCAGTTATGGGTTAAATAACAGGACAGATTGGTTTCTATAGCCTTGACTGGCAACCATTCTATCGCAGAAAGCAATGGCAACCTAGTGCGAGATAAGCTTCTGCCCAGTCAGTCATGTCTCTTTCGAGACATGATCGCCCAAGCGTGTTTCACGTATGGCACTTAACTCACTGACTATGAATAAACACTATTCTAACCCATGAATCATTTTCTTCTATCTTCTCAGTCATCGCGATTACATAGTCCAAAGTTGCCAACTGTTACCCCTACTCTCCTTTTACCTACATTGGAATTCAGTCACTCATGGTGATTCTAATTTCTTGGGTTTTACCCTGGGTCTTGGCATTGTTCAGTATAGGGGAGAAAGATGCTATTTCCTCCTCAGTGATTTACGTTCACGGTGCATCGACTATTATAACAGCTATTTTGAAAACTTTCACTTTCACTTTTACCAAGAAGTCTCTTAGAATAGGTGGCAGTATCCCAGAACGAAATTCTTCATTCCTTCGTCCAGTATTAAACCGAATCACTTTTCGTTATTTTTACCGCCTGCATATAAGATCCTGTGGCTGTCACTGATGAAATCTCTATTGTTTGGTAACCTAGTTTCACATATTCTCAGAATATTGACATCCAATCTGATCATCTTTTGCTCAAGATTCTCCGGTTGGCCGCTGTTGTTGATCATTCTGACTTTACATCGACTTAGAGCCATACTTTGTTGCTCACAGTCACTGGACGACGGTCTGGTGACACCTGTTGCTCATATCGTTTGTTTTCGTGCAAGGGACCAACTCCGAAGAATTGTGTCTCGTCTACGCAGTTGGTCTAACTCTCGCTGGGTAACAGTCCGGTGACATCTGTTGGTCATTTCGATCGTTTCCGTGCAGGGGACCAGCTCCGAAGAATTGTGTCTCTTTTACGCCATTGGTTTAACTGTCGCTGGATGACGTTCAGGTGACTCCTGTTGCTCATTTAAATCGTTTCCGTGAAAGGGACCATGTTCCGAAGAATTGTGTCTCTTTTACGCCGTTGGTTTAACTGTCGCTGGATAGCAGTCCGCTGTCACCTTTTGCTCATGTCACTCGTTTCCGTGCAAGGGAACCAGCTCTGAAGAATTTTGTCTCTTTTATACCGTTCGTTTAACTTTCACTGGATGATGTTCAGGTGGCACCTGTTGTCTGTGTCTGTCTTTAACGTGCAAAGAGTTACTTCTTTTGGACTTACCTTCCTTCACGCCGTTGGGTCTCATATATTCATTTTTCATGGCCATGATTGTTCTTTGAGTGGTTTCCTGTTGCCTTCTTCACTCTTGAATCTACTACTCTCGAAAATCCAAATTCATTAAAAAGCAAAAGTTTACTAAACCTTTTCTGTGTACAATTAATATCTGTAATCTACGTTTTTAAATTAAATTGATAATGATTTACAGAACCAAACAAAGTATTAATAAAACATGTATACTGAAGTCGAAAAATGAATTAATGAAATCAAATGTTCATCTGTTCTTGATATAAAAACTTCTACCTGAAACATTTTGAAAAATACACGTGAAAGACACAATTTAGAAAATCAGAATACGGTAATTGATGATGCTTTTAAATCTTATTTTATTTTGTATAAAGAAAAATGCGAAAACATTAATTAGGACAATTTTGAAGAAATCAGATTTTTATCTGTTCCTGATATAAAAACTTCTACCTGACAAATTCCCCATTTTTGTATTGAAGCTAAAGCCATAGACTTAACATTAGGTATAATTACAGGTAATGAGCCAGAAATGTTCATAATTTTCTCTGATCCGTACATACGTAATTGGGAAACAAAAAGCAAACAAACTATAATAGTTAATTTATTAAAGAGGATCAATCTCATCTCTGCTGTGGCGATGATTATCCTGCTGGTTAGTCAAACAAAGGGAATCTCAGTTTTGCATTATTTCTTCTAGACCGAAAGTGTAGAAAAAACACAAAAACCTACCGTGTAGATATTACGTTGTATGAATCGAATGATGAAAAAAACACGGAAAATTTTATTTATTTAAATATTTAATATATCCAAAAATTGCGTACAGTTCAAGGCATACTCCCGAGAAGTTAGCAAAAACGACATTCTCTCCAATTTTCCAAAGATAATGACGGGATTCTTTGAACTGCTATATCGGAATGTCAATTGGAGTCAATTTAAATGCAAATGTTTGTTTCTTCCATTGTTCTTGACAAAACTCTAGTTCATTTCGCATTCTTTCCCCGCAGTCTATGAACAGTTTAGCTCATTTTCCCTAAAGATGTTCGCGTGATTCAGTCATTCTTTTTTTCTTATATTTTTTCTTTCTTTCGTACATGGAAAGAGAATAACAAACAGGAGTGATCAAAATAAAGCGTTCGCTTCGAAATGCCTATCACCTGAAGAAGGCAGGTGCTTGCAACAGCCGAAACATAAGGACAACTGTCTGAACAATGTAAATGATGTTAATACAACCGCATCTCAGAAGTGTACACAAGCAGCAAATATATTCAAATTTGTATTAAGATTACTGAATTTTATTTGTATATTTTTTGGACAATTGAAATTATTGGACAATTGAAAAATAAATCATTTTTAAGCAAGCATGATATAAAATATGTCGCTTTTAGAATGATTCTACGAATTAATATAACGTAAATAATGTAGGCAGTTACAATACCTCATTTTAGAAGTAGAGACAAACCCTGAAGAAGGTCGTAGCCTAAAAAGGCCGAAATGTCGTAAACATGGCAATAAAGATGAAGACAACTGTCTGAAGAATGTAAATGGTGTAACTACCTCATCTCAGAAGTATAGACACATTTTTATTCATGCATTACAAGATTTATTCAACCTATCTGTTCTAAAGAGATTGGAGAACCTATCAGGACTTATTACCGGTGATTATAATCTTAACAATACAAGATATGCATATTAGACTATTTTTATTATTTTCAAGAACAAAATGCGTTGTCATAAAAGAAAACACCCAAGACTCGATATCAGCATCAAGCAGGTTTAGAAGTTCGAATATCTGGCAAGTGTTTTAACAGAGGATAAAAAATACGACACCGAAGAAGCATTCCAAATGTTAATTAAGGTGCTTGCGAAATCTAAACTTTTCATTAGAAACAAGATAGAATTTTTTAATGTGTTATATGTCCGAGAATCTAAACAATCTCTCCATGGTTGGGGATTAATGTAGAGACAGCACAAATGTATTTCTAATATAGGATGGTGAAAATTCTATGGACAAAATGAAAGGTATTTTATAGGAAACGGCCTCATTGTTTGTAATCATTTCACCCCAATCAAGGTAGGATTGCTACTTATGAGCAGGGGGTTAGAAAAAGAAAACTATAGAGTACAGGGGATACCGAAGAAAGGACAGGACTTGGATGGGATTTGGTGAGGTAGAAGAGGTAATTGACGTTTCATTTAAACTTTTAGCGATTGTAGCCATCAGGGAAGCAATTATACTGAAAGAAATTCTAGAGACGGGAAGTGGGAGAAATTAAACTGTTAGAGAAGTGGCATTAACATTTGACTATAATCTAGAAAAATAGATTGTTGATTTTCTAAGTGCCACAAAGACAAAAGTATGGGACATGCAGTGAAGATCGAACCCACGACTCAATTGTAACCGGTTCTAGTGAGACAAGCTTGCTAAACATTACACTACGCCGAGGTGTCCAGTTCGGAAAAATAGGTAGAATTTCTCAGACATAAAATACGGAAAGAGAGCTTGTTAAAATAAACTCTCACAGGATATACTGAGAGCAAGGTAGATTTTTGAAAGAAACGAGACACTGAACTGGCGAGATTGTGTGAAACTGTGGCGGTACAGGCGCAGGAGCCTCAGCAAAGGGAAAATAACTTCTAATGAAAGCAATAGGCTTGGACAGTGTCGGGAACCATTATCGCTTATGTTGATAAAGGACGCAGCAAAAAGAAGAAGAAGAAGAATGCTATTTTTCATCTCTACTTTCTTTTTGCCTTTATGTCGGTTTATTTCTTTTCGTATTCAGTATTTTTTTCTTTATTTTCTCTTTCGTCTTAGCTTTCATTATTTTATCGTTTTTCTTTCCTCTTCACAATGATCTTTTCTTCTTTTCATTAATATCATTCCATATCAACTCTCTGAAGAAAAGCCTTATTTCCTTTCTTTTTTGGCCCCTAATTGAGATGGATTAAGTTGCTCCACCGAAAATTGTCAAACCTGAAAATCTCGCCGGGACGCAAAAGAAATAACTTTGGATGAATCATCTCGACAGACGCGAGTTTACGCGCACCCAGACTAAAACGCACCACACCATTGGCTCTATAATTGGTTGACACTGACTGACAGAATTTATCGAAGGAATGTCTTGCTTCTATTGACAATGAAAGAAAATAATACTACTTAATGCTCTGTACTTGAAATATTTTATTGATGATCTAATTTTCTAGCAGGTCAACTGAGTATCCATCTTGTCTATTTAAAACAAGGAAGTTCTGAATGGACTTTTCCTAAAAATAAAAGCTCTTACAAATTATTGAGACAATCATGTCGACCGACTATCATTTCCTATTATAAATTCCGAACATAAGATTATTGGTGACACGCACATATATATCCCAACAGAAGAGTTGATAAATATCATGATATTTGTATCATTATAAAAAAAATTATGTCAACCAAAGAGATTTATAAATGTTCATAATGTACGTGCTTGATTGTGTGAGGAAAAATAAAATTTCATTTTAGCGAACATGTTTCTTCAGATAGTATAGTCCGTCAGTCAGTTAAGTGCCGTACGTGATAGACGCTTTGGGCTATCATGTATCGAAAGAGACATGACTGACTGAGCAGAAGATTATCCCGCAGTAGGTTGCCATTGCATTCTGCGGTAGACTGGTTGCCAACCAAGGCTATAGAACTCAACCTGTCCTGTTATTTGAGTCATAGCTAGAGGGACAAGAGATAGATTATATTACATTATTATATTAAGTATAATTAGTGAGGGATAAGTTTATTACTTCGTCACAATATAAAACTAATCCTCCACTTTATGCCCAGTAGAAGTTTTAATTATGTTTCCAACTATTATATTCAGTAAGTCAGTCAAGTGCCATACGTGATACACGCTTTGGGCGATCATGTTTCGAAAGAGATATGACTGACTGGACAGAAGATTATCCCGAAGTAGGTTGCTATTGCTTTCTGCGGAAGACTGGTTGCCAACTAAGACTATAGAACCCAATTCTATTATTTAACCCATAACTGGAGGGAAGAAACAGATTAATACATTTCCCAAGTGTATAAAGTAAGTAAATCAAGGAAGTCAACTGGAATTCGAACTCGGCTCCCCAATTTGGAATTCCAGTTGAACCAATCAATAAAATGGTTTTGGTTTTTTGAAATATTAAACTGGGGGGGGGGGGCTTTAGAAAGAAAAACACCCTAATAATAAAAACTAGTTCACCTAAAAAAAGACAGACTAGAACAGCAACGTCTTCAAAGAAAGCCATTACGGACGCAAACACTTGCTAACCGACTGTTCACATTTCTTTCTTCTTGAACGTAAGAACATGAGTAAATCTATTCTTTTTTCAGCATATGTCTATCGTCACAAGCAGTGGATATCGGCTCAGAAGGAGAAATTGAAGTCCTGAGTTCGAATTCCACATACGCACAAATACTCTTAGAAAAAGCATTCTCCCTCTAGCTTTAGTTTAAACAGCAGTACAAATTACGTTCTATATCCTTGGTTTTACGCAGAAAGTAATGGATAATTATTGTGGGAAAATTCTTCTCCCCAGTCAGTCATGTCTTTTTCAAGACATGATCGCCCAAGCTGTATCAGGCATGGCGCTTAGCTAACTGACTGACATTTTTATTGTCGATGAATTAAGGTTTGCTGTTGTCACTTTTGTATTAACAAAATATTTACCACAGAACTGGAAACAAAAATTAAATTTTCAACAGGAATCTAAAAAATTCTGTTTGTGTGACGAATGTTAATAGAATGTGTGTAGTCACCTCGATAATTAAACTTTTAAAAGGTAAATGTTTCTCTACCACATGAGGAATGCATAGCCTTTTAAAAAATGGGCTGCTAGAATGGCAAATAAAAAGAGAATTTCTCAATATTCATTAGTTTTTCATTTTTGGGTCTGAGCAGAGACATGTAACATAACTCTCAGAGTGGTTTCTTTCTAAAAATGAAGAACATTTGTTTACCTTATTCCGAATTCAACTTAGCCGTTCTTTATTTTGTTTTTAATCATTGTTTAAATATCTATAATTAAAATAGTTCCTCTTGAGGATGCCCTTATATATATATATATATATATATATATATATATATATATATATATAGTAATGGTTTTTACAATGTTTTTAAATTCATAGTATCACTACACAAAATTTTTCATGTTTCGAAGCCAGTCCATTATGTTTTTGGTTTCTTCCTCAGGTGATTTTTTAGAAAAAAAAAAATATATACATATATATATATACATACATCCATATATATACATACATCTATATATATACATACATATATATACATATATATATACATATATATACATACATATATGCATATATATACATACATATATGCATATATATACATACATATATGCATATATATACATACATATATATGTACATATTTATATATATATACGTATACATATATATAGATATATATATACATATACATATATATACATATATATATACATATACATATACATATATATATATACATATATATACATATAAATATACATATATATATACATATACATATATATATATATATATATATACACACAAATTGTTACTTATAACCAATTCTCGTTAAAATACGTTGATTTCCGTAACATGTTTACATTTGTTGATATTACGATACATTTCAGAGCAGATATGTTTCTTTACGAGGGGTCGAAAATTGTGTTATATAAACTTGATAAAAAATCATGTTTAGACTGGAGGCTATTCGTGGTCGAGAGGTCTAAGACATTACCGTAATGGTAGCTTCCCCTATATAGATAAAGGCCGCAGGTTCGAACCCTGCCGAATGGCACAGATTTTCGTAATTAAAATTTATCGTAAATAATCAGGCCGGTAGATATAAATATATAATAATGTTTAATTATTAAATACGAGTATCGGCAAAAAATAATGTTCAAACAATTCATTTCAAATTGTCGGTTGTTTATAACCAAGTTTCATTAAAATTCGTTGTTTTCCGTAACATGTACACACACACACACATATATATATATAAATGTCAGAAATAAATGGAAATTAATACTTACTAGCACTATGAAAGAAAACAACATGAATAATAAAAGAAAAACAAATAAAGAACGACCGACCGGTTTCAATCCCAACCTTTTCTGGGTCTTCTGGGGAATGTATTTCATTATTAAAAATTTAAGAATGAAGATGAAAATGTATAAGAGACAAAAAATGCTTTTTTCCTTTTTTTATAGACAGCGAAAAGAGAGGAACAAGAAAAAAAAATTGAGAGAATTATTTTTTTTCTTCGTTTTTTAATTTCTTCCACAATATCTGTCAGTTTTATATATACACTATAGTCATCCACAGATAGATCTGTTTCGCTGTATTACAGCTCATCAGTACGGCTTAGACTCCGTTCGCTTTCTAACCCAAGATTGAAACCCGACCTAATCGGCGTCAGTCGGCGATTATACCCCTAAGCCACTAGCGTCCGGGAGCAGGAGACAGGCATTTTAGCGCCTATAAACACGCCCAATATAACAGTCAGTTAAGCACCTTACATGATAGACGTTTGGGCAATCATGTCTCGAAAGAATCATGACTGACTGTGCAGAAGATTTTCACGCAGTAGATTGCCATTATTTTCCGCGGTAAACTGGTTGCCAAACAAGGCTATACAACCCTAATATGTCTTGCTATTTAACCCATAGCTACAAGAAAAAGCAACAAATTAATACTTTTCACAAGGGTATCTGCGCATAAGTGAATGCAACTAATTCAAATGGAATTCGAACTCCGCTCTCCAATGTCTTTTTCTGACCCGATATCGACTTCAGCCGAACGCACATCCACTATATGTTGCAAACGACCAACGATTTCATTAATTTCTTAATTTTTTTTCCCAGTATTCCTGTATAATTCCTTTTTACTGGAATTAAGGAAAATAAAAAAAATGCCGTAATTATCATTTTTCAAAGCGCTTTCAACCACTTTACTGGCCATTTAATAGGATATTATGCATCCGATATTGTTATGTCTTGTCATGTTTGACTGTGACACGTAATTTATTTTGTGTTTTTGAAAAGAAGCGTTCTTTCAAAGATGGAGTGTGAGCATCTTTCTATTAAGAAAACAAAAACAGACTTTCAATACTCCATTTCCACTATAAGATAACGTAGCCTGATAATAAAAGAAAATTGTTTGATATATAGTACCTCTCTAATAGCGAAATGCTTTTGATATTGTTACACACCTATGAAGACCATATATACATGCGTATACAAAAAATTAATACCAACATATATATCCACAAGTATACAAACGAACTTCACATTTACAGACAAAAAGACTTACATTCAATTACATCTATAAAACAAAATAGTTAAACACACACACACGCACAAACACACACATATGTAATATACAAAGTAGTTATGCACATATACATATATATATATATATATATATATATATATATATATATATATATATATATATATGCAAAATACATAGGGGGATCCTACCTCCATTTTCTCAATACGCAAAAAGTGATCACGGATATCTTACACAAAAAGAACGAGAATCAATAAGTGTGACAGTGTGGAATCATTGGAATTCCAGTACCACCACACACACACACACACACACACATATATATATATATATATATATATATCCGAGTGAATACAGAACGAAGAAAAACATTTTTATAACATTCAAAACATTAATTGAAAACAGTGCTCGATATATAATATATAGATCTGTGAATATTTATTATAAATTATATTTTAGGACATGAACATAATTATTTTATATATCCACTACAAATAGTACATTTGTTTCGACATTGAAACTTCAATGTCACATCAGGCGATGTGGATAGGAATGGAAAGCCTCTTTTCTTATATTTGGTCAGTTGTGGGTGGAATGTTGGTGGGGGCTAGTGATAAGGGAACAAGTCTCGTAGATTAACCGTTAGAATTTTGAAGAAAGTGGTGTGGGTAGTGAATATGGTTGATTAATGAGAGTCTTTGATTTCTAGACAGATTTAACATTAGCAGTTAGAATGTAAGTTTTTATTATCTTGCGACTAGACTATATCCTTTGGATTTCTTAGAATAGCCGGTATATATATATATATATATATATATATATATATATATATATATATATATATAAACTTAGTGTATCGAGGCTGCAATTAATTTTCTAAACATACACTGTTAAATATAAGAGACAATGAATGTTTATTATGTTTAATCACGAGCCATTCTAAACATCGTATTTTGGCTTTAATTTCAGTTGAAAATAAAGACAAAGATTCTCCAGCATTTGGATAACTTTTTATTAAGTAATAATTTTTTGTCATGTGAGCCGAAAGCGTAGAACCAACTTAATAAAAAATTATCCAAATGTTGGAGAATTTTTGTCTTTATTTTCAACTGAAATTGAAGCCAAAATTCGATGCTTAGAATGGCTCGTAATTAAACATAATAGATATTCATTGTCTCTTATATTTAACAGTATATATATATATATATATATATATATATATATATATAGTCATCGGCAGATAGAACTCTTTCGCTGTATCACAGCTCATCAGTACAGTTAGACAGCCGATTGTCTTTTCTTTTACCCAGGATTGAAACCCGACCGAATTGGCTTCAGTCGGCGATTCTCCCGCTGAACTACCGGCGCTCGGTAGAAGGAGGCAGACTGTTTAGCGAGTATATTATCTTTATACACGCCCAATAGCTGAAAGTGTTCTAATTCATTGATGAATAAACGATGAGTAGATGCCAGAGTAGCTACTGGTTTTCAAAGTCTACCATTCTTCCAAAGTGCTCAATCAGGGTGTGAGAGCCTAAATAGTATATATATATATATATTGTTCTGCTCTCTATCGTCATTATTTCTTTAGTAAACTTTTCATCTTCAAGCAGACTTTCCAGAACACCACGATAAAGCACCGGTTCTCATACAATCAGCGAAGTTACGCAACGTTTCAGCGCCTAGATGGGTGAACACTTGGGAAGAGTAGGTGCTTTGAGCCTCATTGTACGGTTGGTGTAACTGATAATGCCTCGGAATACTTATTCAGATAACAACATTTAAATTCCATTTCGGATTGTTGTATTCATGTTCCCACAAACACGACTGGAAATTGTATGGATCCCTCTCTTTTCCCCTAGCGACGTGTTGATTAGTAAGACTTCTATAACTGAACCACTATTATCTCAGAAGATAATCTCATAATCTCAAAATATTTTCTGGGTTTCAATAACCTGTAAATCTAAACTTATTTATAAATGGAACTTTGTCTCTGTGTGTATATGTGTGTGTGTGTCTGTGTGTCTGTGTGTCCGTTACTTATAGACTCCGAAACGGCTGAACCTATTTTCTTGAAAATTTACACAGTTGTACTATAAGCGTCTGCGAGTGTTCTTAGCTAGGTTTTATGTCGAGGTACCTCCGATAATTATCGAAAATCGATAATCGAAAAAATCGGGTTATAGAAGGAGTGGTCGGATTTTAATCAAATTTCATACACTCATAGACAAAGACATAAGAAACGATATTCAGAAGTTTCAAGGTTGCAGTTCTTACAATAGTGCAGAAAATCGATAATATATATATATATATCGATACATATCGATATATATATATATAAATCGATACATATATATATATATATATATATATATATATCTAAGGTAAGATATTTTTTGTGTGTCTGTTTATCTGTCTGTATGTCCTTTATACAAATCCACAATTTTTATCCGATTCTCACCAAACTTCAAAATTTGACTAATATCCATTTATTTTCCTTTCAGTCTACGGTTTTGCTTTAACTGGAAACAACTATTGCTTTTTAGTCTTTCGTGCCATCGTCCAAAGAGTCTGAGCTCCAGAACCATGGATTAGTATTCAAGCTTTCATTACACCCGAGCAACGCCGGGCTTTACTGATGTATATATATATATATGGTGCGATTGGTAAATTGTCGGAATTATTTTATTATTTCAAATATTCTTTAGGCTGAGTCAGAGCTCCACGACCATGGATTAATTTGAAACCTTTCATTACACCCGAGTAACGCCGGGCTATACTGCTAGTTATTAATAAGCCGTAGAAAACTAATCATTTTCGAGCAATAGTTACTTAAAAACGGAAGTGAGGGAAGTGTTCATAAAGTGAGTGTTCTAATTACAGCTGCCGTATGATATCAAACTGGACCTAGCCTTTCTGCACGTTATGATGTTAGGAAATGCTCAGCTTGTTCACGTGAAATCTAACTGAATCATTAGTTGTAATTTTAAGATTTTCTTTGTTATGTTCTGATCTCTTTCTGATTTAAACTCTTCCTTTTCTTACCTCTCTTTCCCGAATTATTTTCTTATGCTTAATGCTTTCACTGCTAAAACATTGAGTTACAAAAATGAGACTCCGAAAGCAAATTTCCCCCTTGCTTTTTTTCTCTCTCTCTCTGTCTTTCCTTAGCTAATTCGCTTTTTATAGATGACTACGCATTGAAAAAATAGGAATTGCAAGAACATTTCTCTCCGTTTCTTTCCTACCCCCACCTAGCTTTCTGATTTGCATTTCTCTAGGCTTCACTTCTCTGCTATCATCTTATCGTTGTTCGCCTTCAGTTTGTACTTTTTCAACTGACAGAGAAACATGAGAAGCTCTCCTGCAGTGATGAGGCATCTGTTTGTTGGTAAAGAAAACTTCCAGTTAAACTGATTACATAAGCCTGGGAGAATACTACCCATCAGGATTCTTTTCTTATTTAAGTACAGTATATTTATTTGATAAATAAAATACACTACGTGACAAAAACTGCACTTTGGTCAGATAAAAACGAACAAGATAACAGTATGCTCTTTTTTTCTTTTTGTTTCTGTAGTGAATTATGTCTTCCAAAAGCTAAGAAAAGTATTAAGAAACATAAACAAATTGTGAGAAATAAAAACTACTGACTTTTACGTAATATCAGTTTACTTATATAGCAGTGTATACTGGACAATATATTTAAAGATGAGATTTGAAGCAAAAGAAATGTGGTTCTACAGAAAGATACTGAGAATATTACCGCCCTAACATGTGACAAAGGAAAAGTTTTAGAGAAAATAAAAATAAACATGACATTTATACTTAATATCAGAGAGAAAAATTTGATTGTTCTAGAGCATATATGAAGAAAGACGGTTGCAAAATTCAACACTCCCGGAACAGACTGAAAGAAAAGAGACAGAAAACAAAATACATAACCTACTTAATGAGCCTGAAGAAATGAATGGTGGAATATTTCTAAAATATAATCGAAGAAAAGATTTATTAAGAGCTACAAATGATAAAAAATTGGGATGGCTTTACATAATTAAAAGAAAAAAAAAACTAGTGGAATGGTTTTCGGTGTTAGAATACGAAAATAGTCCAGATGCGTTTTAATCCCATCTAATGAACTCCATCAGAAAATGCATGATCCGATTTTTTCATGGGCTCTATTACATCGTTATGTATAGTGACAAACCACCAGGCACCAGCAATTCTTGAGAGTTAACAAAGATTGAATTTAAGCCGGGTACTTATGTACCCTACTATACAGTCCAACATATATGCTATAAACACTTGCTAGGAATCAAATATAACCTTCTGCATGGATGAGTGTACATATATATATATATATTGTGGTGTCCTGGTCACCGCACCAAATACATTACACTTTGATGAATTTGGCTTGCGGTTAATGCAATAAATTTCTCTTTTCTTTTTCTTTTTTCTAATAATCATATCGCCCCAAACAAGGCCACTGTTTTGAAGTTGTTTACATTGGAGGAAAGTTATGAAAAAGAGTGACAAGGTGTCAAGAAGTGGGTAAGAAAAAGATGAGAATACTGATGAGAGTGGAGTGGATGGAGAAGGGAGCATGAAAGAAAAAGAGGATGCAGGGTAGCGACATAGAGGAGGACTATTGACATTATATTTAAATTCTTGGAGATTGTAGCTGTCGGGGAAGCAAGTAGACGGAAGGAAATTCCCCGGGTGGGAAGTGTGAGAAAATAAGCTACTGTAGTAGAATTTACGTTTACATTTTATTGGTTTCTAAGTAATAGGGCGGGACCTAGTTGCTAATCTTGTGGCTCGAGTAAATTCATACATAGGGAGCACCAGAGAACTATAACATTGGAGTAGAAACCGTGAAAGTGTTTGCAGAAGAGACAGAGGGTTGCCACATTGCGCCGGTGAGAAATTGACTGCATATGAGCTGCCAATTCGCGATCGATCTCATTAGAGATTCTCCGTTGGATTTTATCAAAGACGCCTAGGTGGATATCAAGGGCAACCAACTTCACTCTGATGTGTTTTCTAGGGAATTCAGTTCGTTGTATTTAATAGCATGGAATTCATGAGCCTCGTTTTCTTACCACTCTGCAGGAGAATTCGATCGACTGTTTCCCCTTCGTCTGGTGATTAAGTTGCAAAAGCGTAAACGTTCTAATCAGTTCAAAATCTTTTAAAAAATCGGTTAGAAGCGAAATGAAAGTGCAATAGCTGTGTGACTGTTTCATCTCAATCATTCGTTTTTTTCCTAGCCTTTGAGCTACCGAAGATAGACTTATCAGTGAATTACTTTTACGGTGGATGTTTAAACGCAGCGTGTTGGTGTCTCCAACGATCGACGCCTGACTCCTGCTCCGACTGATTTGTGTACATCCGTATTCCATTTCTGAAGACTTCCTTCCAGGAAACAGACAATATTAATTAATGTCTTAAACAAAGAACCTTCTTTAAGAAAAGTTTCTTTAGTTCTGACCTCCGTTTTAAAACTTACACTGAAATCAAAGCAAATGCGACGTATAGGTCTCTAAATAAACCAATCCTCGAGCGAGCGGAAACCAGTAGAATTTCGGTAAACTCATTAGTCACATCTTGATAATCCCCCGGAGCATGCATTTGAAGCGGGTGTGTCTGTTATACTGAATCATAATAAATCTGATTTAGTTTTGAATTCAGCTTAAAATGAATTTAAGTTCAAACTCTTCCATGTCTCATCTCGTAAATATGTTACAGTTTTAAAATAATAATAGTCCTTCTCCATTGGATATCAATCCGAATAACCACTCCCCCATATTTTTGGCTTTCTACTTCCTTCAGTCAGAATTATAAGTTTTAATGTTATGCAAGCAGAAAGCAGGCAAAGAAATCTCTTTTGTATAGTTTTAGAAAAGAACCTAGTTCACATTTATCCATCGAGATCTAAACTTATGCATCCGCAAACCTTATTAGGATGTACAGGCTATGAAGACACAAAGATTTCTTATTCTAGAGAAATAATCAAAAAAGAAAATGGGATAATATATTGACCTACTTCTGCGCACTCTAAGCAACGTGAGCGAAGGAAGGAATATGGTTATATGTAAATCCCAAGTTTCTCTCAAATAAAATGTCATAACCTTTTCTTTGTCCGCGCATTAGATCAGGGTTTCTTAATTTTCTAAAATCGGCCAAGTTTTCCGTTTAATATAATTTGCATAGAGTTATTTAATATTATAAGAAAGGGGCCAACATGGATAAGCGGTTTGTCAGAAGTTGTTTAAATCCCAATTAAATATTCAGATATTAGTTTGATTCGTTTACCACAGAAATGACTCGTTACTGTGTTAGAAGGGCCGTTCCTAAATGATACCAGAAATGTGACTGACTTTCTGTTTTTTTTTACTATAACTGATTATTTTTTTGTTATTTTGTCATAACTGAGTAGTAGTTTGCCAAAGGGTAGACTGACATTAATATGAACTAGCGGAACCCGTGGAAATTCCACGGAAGGATAATTATGATTTCCTGAAAAAATTGTAATTGATAGTAACATCTTCTAACATAAAGATATTAGATAATAAAATAACGATAACACAGAGAGTAATTTTATTACCATAACCAAAATATTGTATGCTATTTTGTGAGAGATTTTAAAAGAGAAAATGTTTTTTTTTATTACTGGAAAAATCATGGCTCTTGTGTTCATTGTAAACAGAAAAGACCAACTGAGTAATGGCCAACAGTATAGCGGCCAGAAATTTCGTTATTAGATCGCGGGATACGACAACAAACCTACCTTACTATATTGTACAGTACACACACATATCCAAACACACAATTACTGCTACAACCACCAGCTTAAGCTGCTACTGATACGGTAATGCTATAGGCTCTCTCCTCCTACTCTCTCACTCTTTACTACCCTTCCGTTTGGCAAAGATGAGAGAAAGGCTGAGGAGAGTAAAAAAATAGAGGGGAAGGAAAAGCCTGTGTAGAGAGTGTGGCGTAACGGACGGATGAAACTAAGCAACTAACTAAGGAAGGAACAAGCAGAATTATTATATGATAAGAAGCAACGTTGCGTCATTGAATATCTATATACTAAAATATAACATATATTGAGATTAATCGACACTTGCCGAATGTTTACGTAAACCAAACAATGCATGGGAGCCGAGTTCGATAACAGGGATGTATTTTAAGGATATATATATTAACAGTTTCTCAGTTGTTTTATTTTTTGAGTGCCGCAATCATGCTCTTGTTCTTCGGTAGAAAAAAAATGCGTGTTTAATCGTGACGCACGTGGGAAGATAGTGAGTTTTGTATACGAAAAAGTACTTTGTCCGATGTTGTTAGTGTTCTTTTGGTATCTGTTTTGCTTTTTGTGGAATTAAAGAGGAGTAACTGTTCTGGTTTTAAATTGCCCCTTGTTGAAGGTACTTTATTACTGACTTTCAGTATGGCTGTTCATTTCGGTGCATTAGATGACACTCACGCTCATTTATCTTTCGTTAACACCCACAAGTGTAATCATTGGTTTATATTTTATCCGTGTTAAACAAATATTAGTTAAAGTGAGTTATGCAGCTTACCAGGCTCAAAAACGGTTTTGAATTCAGAGTTTTTATTCCCCTATAACATTTAACGAAGATACAGAATATCTAAACTTATTTATGAATGGAATTGTGTATATGTGTGCGTGTGTCTGTGTGTGTCCGTTACCTATAGACTCCGAAACGGCTGAACCGATTTTCTTGAAAGTTTACACAGTTGTATTATCAGCGTCTGCGAGTGTTCTTAGCTAGGTTTTGTGTCGAGGTATCACGGGTAAATATCAAAAATCGATAATCGAAAAAATTGGGTTATACAGGGCCCGACAATATTTTTCGGACACTTTAGTATTCGACTTTCCGAGTACCATAGAGTAGCGAAATTCCTTCAATAGAATAGCATAAACATATAAAGACAATACCTGTAATAAAAATCGAAGAAAATCGATTAGGTAAGGAAAAATATTTATTGTTCATCATTTTTTACAAAACACTCGCGACATTATTTTTCGGACATCGTTGAAAAACTGTTAATAGTCTATAATATCATCTTTCTTCTCAATAACTTTTATCAATCTCTTCATAATGATCAAACATATACACAATAACATCTCTACGTGTTTCTTTTAGTTGTTTTTTGGCATCTAGTATCCGTTCTCATAGTTGAGCCTCTTTCGTTATTTCAGGTCCATCATAGACAAGTTGCGCAAGCATTTCCCAAACATTTTCTATTAAATTTAGATCTGGGCTTTTTGCAGGCCATTCCAAAGTAGTCATATTCACTTTAGCCACCCATTCTTTCATGAGTTTTGACACATGGATGCTGCAATTGTCTTGCTGTAGAACGAAATTATTCCCTATCTCTCTTCTTATCCTTGGTAGGTCTTTCTCGTCCAGCAACTGTTTGTAGCTTTCGCTGTTCTGTCGTCCTTTCAGCCACTCCAACCATATATTTCCATTAGCAAAGATCATACCCCAAACCATAACTCCTCCTCCTCCCATCTGTCGTTTGTTCAGTACAGCAGGCTCACCCCTTCTCGACCAAGTACACCATCCATCGGGCCCATCAAACTTGAAATGCTTCTCATCAGTAAATATAACCTTCTTAAAGTCAACATGCTTTGTTAACCACCTTTTAGCACACTCCAGTCTTGCTCCTTTGTGTTTCTTTGTTAGTGTAATTTTTTTGTTAGCCTTTGCATACTTCAAACTAATCCTATGCAGCGTTCTTTGTACTGTTCGGACGTTTACATCCAATTCACATTTCTCCTTCACTTTTCTTGCTGCAACTTTTTCTCCAGATGTCAAAAGCTGTGTCACAGTCCTCTTCATTCTCCTTTCAGTCCTCTTGCCAATTGATCTTTTCCGTCCACTCTTCTTTTTCCGCTCGTAGTTTGTCTTCAGCATATATTCGACCGTTGATTTCGACAGCTTCAAATCCATGGCGATCCTCTGATACTGAGGCCATCATCCCGCTTCTTCCGTGCCAAACAAACGACTTCTTTTGAATGCATTTTACCTCATTAAACTAAATTGTTTTGCCAGTAAAATAGAACAGATAATTGATTCTAATGATGACAGCTAAGTGTACAAGCAGAAAATTTGCATACAGCAACATATACATGAACTTAGCTTTTAATAAAATAGGATTTTTTGTCATGTCCGAAACATAGTGTCGCGCAAGTTTTCGCAAAAATCACAAAAAACTAAAATTATCAAAGCCAAACTAAAAAAAAATGGTTACACTAGTAGTGGATTTTCACTCCTCAACTACGTACTTACAATCTCAAAAGTTTTTGGCACTAGTAACCACATTGAAGTACTTTTTTCAAAGTGTCCGAAAATATTGTAGATGGAGTGGTCCGATTTTAATCAAATTTGATACATTCATAGGCAAAGACATAACAAAGGATATTCATAAGTTTAAAGGTTGCAGTTCGTAGAGTAGTGCAGAAAATTTGATATCTATACCAGGAAATCAAAATTTGACTTACATCCATTCATTTTTCTTTCAGTCTCCGCTTTCGCTTTTAACTGGAAACAGCTATTGCTTTTTAGTCTTTCGTGCCAACGTCCAAAGTGTCTGAGCTCCAGGACCATGGATTAGTTTAAAAGATTTCATTACACCCGAGCAAAGCCGGGCTATACTGCTAGTAATTTATAGTTTCAGAGAAAAGAGATGTAGTCATACGTTTTCTTAGATTTTATTTTTTTTTACGAAAGTGACTGTAATGGTTTGAAACAGAATTTGAAACCCAGACGCCGATTTCTTGCTCAGGCCTCTAACAACTACACTACTTCCCCAATCGAAATTATTATGACAGTCAAATACATAATTTCCCAAACAGATTACAGGAGGTCGACTCTTTCTTAGTTTGACTAAGTTTTACAATACTCTAATAAGCAAATATAGAGAAAATTACCATTCTTTATGAAAGATTTCAAAAACTATATTTATGTCTCTAGAGTCAAATTCTTTTTACGCTGAAATCAAGCAAATTTCAGTTGCACTACTTAACATAATTGCTTACCCACCCATATTAAAATTTTGTACGTCCTGGCAATAGAACAACTGAGCATATTCCTGATGGAGATTCGAAATCATCTAGTCGAAACTACCTTTGGCGTTCGATGGTTTAGATTGACATTTACATTAAACGAAACTAGAGGATTTTATGAACATATTTTATAGACAATAATATTCGGTTACTTGAAAGGCTAATTTATGTTTCTAATTTCATCTACAGCGGCAAACGACACATCAATGAAAGGAATTCATTGTCTAAGGAGAACTTAAGAATTGGATCATTTTATACCAATTTTATTATATTCATCATTATAAGTACAAAGAAATCAATATCCCTTTCCCATTTTATTCCCTCTATTTAATCTATTACCAACTATAAATAATCTCTGACAATTGTGTAGAAAGTGGATATATTCTTATTATGTTCTAAGAATATTACCTGTTTTTTTTTTCTATTTACGAAAGTATCTGTTGTAAATGTTTTTACATCTTAGAAACTCTGGCGCCAAACAATTCCTATCACACAACATAAAATTGTGGATCCTTATGTGAAAGATAAATAATAAGAATCTCAACAAATATCTATTTTTCTTGAGAAGAAATTACAAAGATGAGATACACATAATTACGCTGTGTATGTATTAACTAAAATAATACAAAGATCTTTACATTTAGTCGTTTTATTTCGTAAGAGTGTAGTTTTGTACATTTAAAAGTTTCTTCATTATAAACCGTAAAACTCAGTTAGTCACTCTGATAGGCGTGTTCTAGTTCAAAAAAAGATAAGTTCAGTTGTCTTGTTATATTTTAACATGAACCTTATTATGGTGCTCTATTTGCAGTGAATGGACCTTTTTCAATAAATACCAATCTGCGTGATTTCTGAAGAAGGTGTCGTGAAGCAGCTGTGAAACTGTCGTGAGGCAGTCTCGAGGCAGTTGAGACGTAGCATAACTATACTGTTCGGATGTACACTGCTATTTACTGACTATTATCACTATACTATGACTTTGTATATATGTTTATTCTAATACATTGGTAAAAACCTACCTTCTTGTTTCCGCGTTTTTCTTCCTGGCCCTAACAGGCTACAAAAACCTTTAACACACTTTTCTGCGATTCTCATAGATAATAGTATTCTAGTTGAAGCGATAAATGTGTCAAATATTTTTATTATGAAAGTAACTATAATCTTAACACTTAATCAAATTGAGTAGATAAAACAAATTTAATTTTCAAATACATCTACCTTGATTCGTAACCTTGTCATTGTGTACGTGCTCTTCGAGTTGAGTAAATAAAAAAGAACTTTTAAAATCACTGATTTACTCTGAAAGATTAACTGGAGAGGGAAGAAGATTATATTAAGCCTAGAATAGTGTGTTACGATGACGATTAAGACCGATTAATTATTCACGTATTTGTGAAATTAAGCAGCTGCAATCATATTTTAAAGGAATACTAATCATCCTATATTTTTTTAAAATTTCATTTCTGTTGTGGCTTCCGGGTGAGGAACCGCACAAAATAATGAACAACAAAAACAGATATGGAGATAGAAAAGTAGGTTATATTGAACGTAATAGACAAACATAAACGCAGGTTAGTAAATCCAGGAATACTATTAGTAAGAAAATAAATATATACAGGCCTTGAAGAGAAGTTAGATATAGTATATCCATGCATATTATTCTAGCTGTGTGGAGCTCAGAGCTAGTCTGATTTCTCATGCGGTAGTCTCTGGGTAACTTCGGTGTCTCTCGGTAACTTACGTATCAGTTCCAGTACTCACCGATAACTCTAACGGATCTCTACGAATACTCACCTATTGCCTAACTCTCTATTGTGAAGTATATATATATATATATATATATATATATATATATATATATATATATACTTAGTCGAGTCCATTATCATATGAAAAATGGGAGATCCCGCAACAATTTCAACTGCCAGATTTTCATCCTAAAACCGTAGGTATACAACATGAACATAAAATAAGTATACATTTTCCGATGAGATTCGAACCCGTATACTTTTTGCACAGAATTCTGCCTTTTCTTAGTAATTCAATTACCGTTTATGATGAGAAAGCAAACCAGTCAAATACATAGATTTATTACGCTCCTGAAAGCCAATTTGTGATCAAATACACACCGGGTCTATTCCTGTGAACAGGCGCATTTTCCATCTCCGAAAAAAGAAAACAAATATTTATTGCAGCACTGTCCGACATTTTCCTTCTCGTGCCAACCCACCCTTATGTCAACTGTTCTAAATTTCGTGCGAAACAAATCTATGCCTAACTTTCAAAATTTCGTTTCAGCTAAATTTCTGCGTACCGATCAGACAGTTGATCAAAACAAGCAAATACGCTTAACGCTTTTGTCCTACGTGTCAACAAATTCTAAACGACATTTTTGTCCTCTTGAGCAATCCAGGGTTACGTTTGCTTTTTTAATTTTAATGCCAAACAAAACAAAGCTATATATTGTTCAACGAAACCCGGCGTAAAATAACCTGGAAACGTTTGATATGCTGTAAAAAAAAAAAATATCGCAAACCAGCCGCCATTTTTGTTTTGTTTCATAAGATGTGTTCGATGTAACAGCGTTTTGATTTTTGGAAAAAATAATTTTTAGTTAAAAGTAATTTTTGATAAACTTTTAATTTATCTTAACTTATGTTGCATCTATAATTAAAGTCAGTATAATGAATAATCTACAGACAATCAAACGTTAGACATTTTAAAATCTGAGAAAATGCACGATGCACGAAGAGTTTTTTGAGCAATATTGGATGGAAAGGTACAAGGGAGACGAAGCCAATATTCGGGAAAATGTCAGGAAACTGAACAATTCTTAGAACATTCGAAGAATGTATCAAGAAAATATGTTGTGCACAGTGAAAACATTTGCGATTCGCTAATGTATAGTGCTGCTGCATATATCGTGTTCATAGTCGCAATCGGTGTGTTTTGGACATGATTATCTCATCAGTTCTATCGTAAGCCCGGATTTGAATCCAGCGTTTTCCTACAAAATATGTTCTGTTTTTGAAATAAGGTTTTATGACTTTTCCCAAGCATTAGTGCTAAACGTACGAAATACACTCTGAAACTATTACACTACCCGACCATTCAGTCACCTTACTATGAGCAATACACAAGAAATATTTATATTTTTTCTATAGTCTATGTAAGTAAATATCGGTGAAGTCTTTCTATGGGTAAGGAATAAATTCAGTTCTATTAATTAAACATTATTCAGTTGTAAAGATTATAAAAAAAGAGCGGGTTAGAAACATGTATACACCAACATTTTAGGGTTTTAAGTATTTAAAAATGACGGCCTATTAATTTATTTCATTTTATTAAACACCGGCTTATATCTTAATTCTATCTTCGTATCCTAGTTACCATCGCGGAACGTTAAAAAAACCCAGAAAAACGATTATATGATTTAAAATTCTTTAAACTTTCGGGTCTATTTTGAAAGATAATAGCTTAAAGCTAATCTAAATTAAGAGTTTCATTTCTGTATATAAATATGAAACATTTTTTAAAACCCTGGCACGTTTTTTCCTCATTGTATAGGAAAAATATAAATAACGAATTTAAAATAGTTATTAAAATACAATATATCTTTTTCAAATGATCTTTTGAAACTAATATAATGTTTCAGAATTAATTATCTGGATTTTCTAAAATTATAGAATATTTGAATTAAATAATTTCAATTTGTTGTCGTGATGATAAAATATTAGAAAAATAAATTATGGAGCAATTAATCCTTTAGGAAACTCTAAAAAAAGAAGCCATTTATGAATAAAGAGACATTGTTTCCGACTTCATAAAAAGCTTTATTCATTTTTGCTTTAAAGATATAAAATAACTTTCATCAATTTGCCACACTTCGTCTCTCAATTGATTTGATTGATTCCAAACATAATTTGAATGTGCTAATATTTGTATGACTCCTTGGCCTTATTGCGTCAACAGATATTTTTTTTTACTCTTTCGCTATCATTTGGTCATGTGGGAATAAATAGCATTGAGTAGCACTACTTTGTCTACAAAGTATCATATGAAAACGCATTGCTCAAAAAAAAAAAAAAGAAAAAAAGAAAAGGAAAAAGCGAGGAATACTGCCGAGAAGTTATAATTTGTTTTCTTCTACGAAGACCATTCTGTTGATGCTTTGAACTTGTTAATTTTTGCACTTTTAGTTGAATAATCGCATGGTATCAACTAGCAACAAAATACTTGGCTCATACGGCAACTTCCTCAGTATTCTACAGTGCTTAAACAATGCAAATGTCTGGATATTGTTAAAACTTCCATCGATTTCCTTGTATTTCAGTTTTGGTACACCGTCCTTCAAAATAGTTTTAATCTCTCGAAACGTTCACAACATATTTCTCTCTTTCATATCCAAGAAACCGTAACTTAAATAGCAAAATCCCATGCTTGGTACTATAGCTATAGAGAGAAGGTTAATGTTTAATAATTCGGCCTTGTGTCATACATAACCTAACTTTCTCTAGCTTAGGATTTATTCGTTCGTAATTATGATTAGAATGTTATAATCTGAAAGTTGGTTGGTAGGTTGAAGATTGTGTAGATTAGTGGAAGAGTGTGGAATAGTGGAAGAAGAAAGATATGCATTTTTCATGTTAAAATAGAAATTTATTAATAGAAAGGAGAACATAGGTTGAAGAAATTAATGTTCAATAAGAAAGTTAAGGGTATCAAAGTTTGTAGAAGTGTTCGTAGTAGTAATCTTTTGGTAGAGTTTATGCGCAGGTATATGTGTATGTAAGAGCGTTTGTATGGTAGAATGTCTTTGAATGAATAATAAGAGGTAAAAGGAATCTGCACACGAGAAAGAAGGAGAAGGAAAACAATTTGCAACGCGACCTTACGTCCGGGTCGTAGTTGAAGTTTCTCTCATTACATTTTAGTACTCTCTCTCTCTGTTCCCATCTGACTGGCTGACGCTGATCAAAGTCATTTATATATCCTTTTGATATTTCGCATTGGATTGCGAAGGCTTTTTAGTCTTACAAATCGTTTCTATTGGTCAGAAAATCAATTTCGCGAAATCCGGTTTCGACTTTTTCTTTAAGCATATGGTTAATTTTTTTCTATTTGGCAAAACCTGGATTTCACACGTCATTGTTAACTTTTAAAAAGTGAAGAAGAAGGTTGCTTTTAAGTCTTAATTTCCTATCCACCAGAGTATCACAATGAACTACATCCGACAGCAACGCTTCTGATCGGGAGCTGTTTTGAGAAAGCGTGGAACGACCTCTTGACTGGTGTTATAGCCAGCTTTACCTTGACCTGGGGTGGTATCACCTGTTAGGTTTGTAACTAGTAAAATTGAGATTTTCATATCAGGAACTACACATTTGCTTTTGCCTATACATTTTAATTGTTGACGATGATTTTGCAATATTGGCAGCATAAGCAAAACACGTCAATATGGTGTATTGGTTTACAAGCTTGTCTAACTAGAACAGTTATCACTTACTAAGGAGATCGATTCTCAATGGGTGCCCGCTACTTTTAACCTTGTACCACATCTAAAGTACAGTTAGGAAATCGCTTAGTAGCATGTGTTATCCTTCCAAATGTCAGAACAGGCTTAAAATGAGTTAATGCTATCATTTTGGACGCTAAACAGTCATCACCACCCAGAAAACAAACAAAGCAAAAACTAACATCTACACATTTTTCCATTAATAAAAATCTTCGTAATGGGTGGGCAGTACGTGTGAGTACAACTTTTTGTGTTTATTCACTACCAAGAATTCTATCTATCTATCTATCTATCTATCTATCTATCTATCTATCTATCTATCTATCTGTATGTATATTTATCTGTGTGTATGTCTATTTGTATGTATGTATGTCTGTCTATCTGTATATATGTATGTCTATCTGTAAGTATGTATGTATGTCTATCTGCATGTATGTATATCTATCGCTCATTCAATGAAACGAATTAGAGCGCTCTATGATGATATGCGCGTATAATGATATGCGCTAAAAAGTCTGCCTACTTCCACCAAACGCCCATAGCCCAGGGGTAGAGTCGCCGACTGACGCCATTTCGGTCGGGTTTCAGTCCTGGGTAAAAAAGCAATCGGAGTCTAAACGAACTGATGAGCTGTGATACGGCGAAACAGATCTGTCTGCGGATGACTATATATATATATATATATATATATATATATATACATCAGATTCTTTTTCAATCAATCCGAGAATTCTAGCTACAACTGAAATTATTATTAATTTTATCTGTGCCTTCAAAAATGGTTAAGAATTTTTAATACTGAGAAGAATGTTTGGAAACAAAATCCAACAAACCAGATATTCGAAATTTGTAAAGAAAATAAAGGGCAATGAACAGTTTAATTCATTCTCTTCATATTTTTAAACGGGCGCTGGTATTTATGATTTATTGATCAGCTTTATATTAGTCAGTCATAGCTGATACATGTTCGGGCAATCATGCCCCAAAAGAGACATGACTGACTGGGCAGAAGATTTTTTTCCGCAGTAAGAAGCCATTACATTCTGATGTAGAATGGTTACCAAACAAGTCTCTAGAACTCAGTCTGTACTGCTATTAATCCCATAGATGGAGGGAGAACGATTAATACCTTTCTCATAGTCATTATGAATCTAACGAATTCTACTAGAATTCGAACTCGATTTTCTGATTTCTTGTTCCGAGGCGCTAACCACTGCATCAAAATCTATATCTTTTCTTATCATTATTATTACTATCGTCATTATTATTGTTAAATATTTACCTCAGAAGTGACTGTGAACTTACTAACACCATCTCGTTTTAATACGCCCGCATGTTTCTAAATATTTTTACCTTTTTCAATAATACTATAGTTTGCGTTGTTTTGCAAAACGTCTAAATTTTCCAGCATTGTTTGCATATTTTCCGGAACCATATCCAAGAGTCTTTTCCTAAGAATAGAAGAGATATGCCTAAATATTTTAAGGTTTAACACATTTTCATGCCCAATGTTACTATTATTTTGTAACAGAACTCCGTGTAGTATGCATTCGTTAGATAATGCTAAAGCCCTGATCGGGCAGAATTCTGTCCTTTTATGTACTCACCATGCCGTGTACTTATCGAACAACTTTAGTTATAATCTTGGCCTAACTGACACGACCCAAAATATTAGCATTAAATTTGGGTTTGATTTGGCTATCGAAATTCTCGATTGTCATATGACAGGCGTCAACTGTCGGGATTTTGCTATGGATTTTCTGTCTGAATTTACATTTTGATCATTTTCCGTGTTTGAATATAAGCACAAAGCAGCGGATGTCGAATGTCAAGGTTTTCATTCCCCTAAGGGATTGCATTTCCGAGATAAGGAGCTCTATTCACACGAATATTATTATTTTTTTTTAATTTCAAGGATTGCGTATTAACATTCTTAGCTATTTGCAGACTTAACTAGAGACTTACAGTTCAATTTCACACAGAGTTTTTCTCTCCTTAGGCATTCTTGTTATTGCTATATCCCAAACTACTTGACTTCTAAATAGTCTGGAAAAATGATTTACCTGGCATCTCATATTCAGTCATTTGCACACACAGACACACACACACACACACACACACACACACACACACACACACACACACACGACGTAGATCTCTTTTTCTTGTTCTTTTTTTTTACCAATATTTAGAAGTTCTGATGACGTTTTTTCATAGGGCCTCGACTACATGAATTTAAGCGCGCCTTTAAAAGATTGTCAATAGGTTTCTTAGATTCTAATAGTTTATCTCTTATGTTTCCCCTATGGAAATCACTTCGACTTCCTTGCCATCTAAAGTCTTCAAATATTTAAAAATATAAAGACAATCGTCATCTTTTGTCTTCCTAAAAGTGTTCCTTTACTTTTCTTTCTTCACTTCACTTTATTAATTTTTTTTATAACGTTTCACACTCTGTAATACTCTGATTTTTAGTGACGTTATTACCTTTTTTGAGGTGAAACAAAAGAAAAAGCTTTAAAAAGTCCCATCTCGATAACCTGTTAAAGTTAACCAACGAGCAAAATCAAATCTCGTTTTACAAATATGCTCTCTTTGTTTACTGCTGTATATTGACGGACTTAAACAAATTTTAAAAAATTTCAGCTTATGAATAAACCGACAATGAATTATTAATAATCACTCACAATCTTCTTCTTCTTCTTCTTCTTCTTCTATGTGCCCTGTCCTTTAAGGACGTAGGCGATCATGGCTTTTCATGTCTCTGTATCTCTGGTGACTCTTAGCACGCTTTCTCCTGTTACACCACACAGCCCTCGTTCTGTCATCCACCTTACCATGTTCATGAAATATGTTATCTGCTGCTTTCCTCTGTCTCATTTCCCCTCTATCTGGCCTGTTAGTATCTGGTTCTCCAAGCCATCCTTCCTCATTGCATGTCCCAGGAATTTTAGTTGTCTCTTCCTGATGCTCAGTATTAATTTCCTTTCCGTTTCCATCCTTTCAAAAACCCATCATTGCTCACATGCTCAATCCATGATATTGGCAGCATCCTTCTGTAGAACCACATTTCAATTATCTCAAGTTTTCCCTTAATCTTTAGTGATATTGTCCAACATTCACTGCTATATTGAAGAACTGCTACCACATAGCAATCTAGTACTCTCTTCTTTGTTTCTAGCGAAATTTTCCTGTCTCTTTATGCTTTACTCAGCTTATGTAACGCGTCCTTCGCCATGCCAATTCACCTTCAGATCTCTGTGTCGCACTTTCTGTCTTCTGTTAAAACACTTCGCAAGTATTTCAATTTGTGTACCAGCTTGATTTTAGTATCCCTCACCTGTATTTGGCATTTTGGACTGATTTTTTGCTGATAAAAAGTTAGAAATTTTTGCAGATAATTTAATAATTCTCGAATTGGAATCAATCACAGAGCTACAGAAAATTCTTTTTTTTAGATTTTATGGCAAAACACGTTACAAGAAGAAAATTAGGCCAGTATTAAGAAATAAGTCTGCAGTGAAAACATATCCATTAAAATTTTTATGTATCTGTAATTATTTAAACCTATTCATCAATATCATCCTATGTTTGTCTACGAGTAACTCCAAAATGTCGTGCGAATATTTCATTCGTTGGTTTTACGTACATTTCGTACAGAATGAGAAGGAATTATGGTAGATTCAATAGCAATATACCAAGAAATTTAATCATAGACATCCAGGGAAATTCAATTGTTTAAGATATCCAAATTGTCCTGTTTCTCATGGAAATTCTATCTATATTTTCTTATAGGAATAAGAAAGATGTTTGATACAAGTGGTTTAAATTTTTTTTTTGTCGAGAGTATATTCCGAGATACGTCTAAGTTGTTTTACTATTTTTCTATGAGTTTTCAAAAGACTTTCCTTATTAAGCTGTTAAACAAACGTTGTCGTCAGCAAATACCTTAACGAATGCCTATATAAACAGCGAATACACTAACGCTCGATAATTAAAAACTAATTCGAAGGATGATAAAAATATATGATGAACAGAGTACTAAAGAATGTAATAATTGCATGAACAGTTTCAATTAGATGAATTAATGTATGTGGTACGTGTAGATCAAGCATATCGCAAAATTTTAGCCATTTTTTCGATTGGGAATACTTTACGAAGGTCGGGTGAAATATTCATAGGCTGACAAAGATATTCTTATGGAATTTGACCAATGATATTTCTGTGTGGTCCACACATTTCTATATTAGTTGAAGTGTTTAGATCCTACTGGTGCAAATACTGTCATCCTGTTGGTTAAAAATAAACAGCAGATATGACGTCATCATTATATCGATACTGGATTCCTGCAAAATGTTTTTCTTTCAGCGAGGGAAATCGATAATAGTGCCAAATCAGGACCATACCGAGGATGATCTATTTGTTCAAAGAGATTTACATACAGCAGCGTTTAGCAGAAAGGACTTGTGTGCTGGGACATTGGCCCGAGAAAATAATACCACCTTTGTCAGTTTTCTTTGACGTTTGGCTCCGATAAACTTATTAACTGCTCAGCAATTTGCAATAGAACTCTCCATTGATGGTGGAGCTCTTTTGAAGATGGTTAATAAACACGGTGCTATTTGAAGACCAAACTTTCCCTGCATATGAAATGATCTTGGCCTACTTTTGAATAGTCGATTAGAGATTTTTTAAATTAATTATTTCACCCCAAGTAATGCGGAACCGCCATTAGTGTACAGGGGATTACAGTGAGGGAAACTATTAGATACAGTGGGTGTGAAAGAAAGGATAAGAGAAAGATTAGACTCAAGGAGATATAAGATAGCAATTGGCGTTGCATTTAAATATTTGGAGTTTGTAAACAAGTAAACAGAAGGTAGTTCCACAGAAGAAAAGTGGGTGGAAAACACTGTTAAAGTAGAAGACATGGTTATATTTAACCATTTCAATGGCAAAAGGGTGGGACATAAATGCCAAACTAATAGCACGCTTAAGTTCACATGAGTGGGACACAAGGGAAATAAGGTCACTGGAGCAGTTGCCATGAAAATATTTATAGAAAACTACGTCATATCGGAAAGAAGTGATTTAAAACGAGATCGTCGTCGTCCTGCGGCCTTGGCCGAGATAGACTCACTAGTATTCCCTGCGCATTTGTAACCCTGGCGCAGTTTATAGCGAAATTCATAATCTTGTCAAATAGCTGAATACTTGATGCTTCGCCAGGGCTACCGAGGGTGTTTTTATTGTAACAGCAACATAGGCACAATCTTGTTATTTAACCCATAACTGGAGGGAAGGGACGGATTAATACCTTTCCCAAGTGTACCAGTGCTTAAGTGAATGTAGGGTACTCAACTGGAATTAGAACTCGGCTCACCGATTTCTCGTTCCAAGCCGACATCCACTGCACCACAAGGCATATCCGTCACTGAACGCTTACAGCGCTTGGTATTCCCAAGCGGTCACCCATCTAGGTACTGACTAGGCTCACGTTGCTTAACTTCGGTGATCGAACGAGAACCGGTGTATTCAACGTGATATGCCGTAAGCAGATATCAAGTCACGACAGAATACTGCATATCCTTTTTTAGATTTTATCAAGAGTATAGCATGGATTTTCTCTTTGACTGTGGCTTGACGGGATTAATCCAGGACTCACGTTGGGTTAGGACATATTCAAGGGAATCAGCTAGATCAACATGCCAGCCACCGAGCAGAAATCTTCTTCATGACAAATTTATTGTGCAGAATATTCTCAAGTCTTTCAGATGCTAATAGCATTGGTTATTTGATTTATAGTCAATTGCCTTTCATCCATCACTATTTTGTGAACGGAATCAATGTTATCTGAGGAGGAGACAGTTTCAGGACGTCTAGACCTTGAATTTTCTTCAAGCCTCTCCCTTGCCCTCCGAATTTCAGCGGCCTGATGGAGAATCTTTCATTAATGTTGGCATGAATATCTTTGGAAGTTAGACACTTTTTCTGCAGGTACTTATTCAATTTCAATTCGCCCCTTGTTACATTTGAAGTCATTTTTAAATAATCATTTGCCAGTTTATTTTTTAATAAGAAAAGTTGGAATTACTACATGCAATATTTCGAATATCAACATTTTTCCATATTCTGCCTGTGAACTTTTCCGCCCCACCCTCGTATAAGTGTACCTTCCATTTATTCATTGCATATTGCTGTCACGGTCTCGTGCTTTGGATATGTATTTAGATATTATTGATAAAATACTAAGAAAAGTCTGCATTTTTATCGGTCCTGGCCTGGCATCTCAGCTACAGTCACCTAACCCCCCCACCACCACGGATATTTCTTGTCAATTTTTACGTAAATGCTGTTTTTGTTTATTAGTCATTGTTCTAATAAGCTTTCCTCTGTTCAATTTTTATCCACCCACATACATCAGAGAAGACATACCTCTGATAAAATTTATTTTAACTTGTTTAATTGCAAGCCATCCCTTTCATTGCAACTAGTATATTTATGAAATTCGTTTTGATCGATACTCTTTATGAATGATTTATCTTCCAAATGGAATATTTCACGTTTAATGGACCTTCTAAACATAAATATTGCATTTGTGCAGCTGAAACATCATCTGCATCTAAAACAGGCCTCAAAGCACTTTTCATTCTCGAACAGGTTGAGGTAATCTATGTATAAGTAATTGCAGGAGGAAAGTTAATTGTCTACTGCAAGGCCTGTGCACTTGCTGTTTAACCCGTCTCGAATCAATAACAAACTGGAAGGGAAATAGAAAGCAACAAGAAATACGTCATTAGATGCAATGTTAATCACTCTTTTGCATGTCAAATTTCGGCCCCAACAAACAACAACTCACAAATCAAGTATTTTAATAGGAATATACTAAACGTAGCTCAGATGTGGTACAAGGCTACACGTATGAAGCACCCAGTGATAATAAAAGCAATACCGGTAAAAAAAAAATTAAATGATGTCCAGACAACTTTTTAGCTAATTTTAGGACGCTGAATTTGAAAATTTCCTTCCATTTTCTTGAATAGTTACAATTTTTGCAGTAATTCTTTTCAATTGTAATTAGACGTTAAGTCTATCTTTAAAATAATAAGATTGAATATATTAAGATCAACAAGTATTTTCAAAACCCATTTAATAAAGTAACAGTAGAAATGAAACCTTCGTGCCCATAAGAACTATGGTAATTTTCTTTCTCTTTTGATTGTCTGTTATGTTGAATGTTATTGAAGTACGCTTTCATATTACAACAGTTGTCAGCCATCATTTGTGTCTCCCACCATCCCTGGTAAAGCTTTTCTGATGTTTTGATATCCTGATGGAATAGTTTTCCTTGCTCATCACTGCATCGCAGCAGATATCCGGAAATTTATCTAGATTACTCTTTAAAAAGTGAAATTTAATACTCATATTAGCGTATTTATAATAAAGTCTATTAATAACGATTATCAGCTAATTTTGAATTTTGGCAATAAACTGAAAAAAATCGGTAATTCTATTTTCAAATTATTTTACTAAAAATCACTTTTTTTTCATAAATGGCTGACATAAATTGCTTGGCCTACTTTAAGATTGAGAGATTTCTACAACCTTTATTAACTAAATTTTGTGATTAGCCAGGATCACTACATTTTGAACTTGTTTATAAAAATGAGTAATTTCAGTACACCAAAAAAACGTTAGGTACCATGAAAATCCAAGATCATTTTCGGAATTACTTTCCATCAAATTAGCTAAAAAATGTGTTTTGTTTCATGAAACCAAAGAACGAGTTGAACAGTTTAATTGATGTACCGAGACACGCTTGCTAACATTACACCACCTTGAGGTTTCCATGTATTCTTAGTAGCATTCGGTATCGTTTGAATAATATATCACTCTAAACTGACAACAAAACAAGGTAAAGCCTAGACCATATGAAAATATGCTCACGAACTAATTACTCTCTGAATTTCGAAGCGTTATTCCATGTATTTGATGATAGAATATTTGTAAGTCCAATTCATAAGCGCAGAATTATATTTTATTAAAAACAAGAACGAGAAAGTGCTAAAACAAATCAAAGTCGACATAGCTCTGGAAAATGTTCAGCTCCCGCCTGTGGAATTCCTTTCCGTTTACTTGCTTTCCTGACAGCTACAATCTTCAAGAATTCAAATGTAAAGTCAGTAGTCATCTCCTGTCTCACTAACTTACATCCTCTCTCTTATATGGTTTTTTCTTAGTCCACCCCACTTTCATCAGTATTCTCTTACTTCTCATGCTCTCTTCCTGACACCCTCTGTAATCTGTCACTCTTTCACATAACATTCCTCCTATGTAACCCTCTGCACAACAGTAGCAGTAATGTACCTTGCTTAGGGCCGCATGGTTATAAAAAAATAACCTTACTTTAATCGAAATTACCTGGAGGTTACTCGGAATAGCAAGCAATTGTTTTTATAACGGGAAGCACAACCGCTGAAATAATACAATAGTAATAACAGGGACGAGAACAATGGATCGAGTGTAGACCATGTAAGAAATGCTGACAAATAAGATCATGATGAGAGAAACTACTTAATAAAAAGGGCATGATAAATAATGGACCGTTATTTTGGTGAGGTGCGGATAAAATCAGTAATAGCTGAGCATGTATGAAATGTAAATAATGCAACACATGCTGACACATAAGATCATGGTGAAGAAAACTTTTTAATAGAAAAAAGGGCATGATAAATAATGGACCGTTATTTTGGTGAGGTGAGGATAAAATCAGTAATAGCTGAGCATGTATGAAATGTAAATAATGCAACACATGCTGACACATAAGATCATGGTGAAGAAAACTTTTTAATAGAAAAAAGGGCATGATAAATAATGGACCGTTATTTTGGTGAGGTGCGGATAAAATCAGTAATAGCTGAGCATGTATGAAATGTAAATAATGCAACACATGCTGACACATAAGATCATGGTGAAGAAAACTTTTTAATAGATAAAAGGGCATGATAAATAATGGACCGTTATTTTGGTGAGGTGAGGATAAAATCAGTAATAGCTGAGCATGTATGAAATGTAAATAATGCAACACATGCTGACACATAAGATCATGGTGAAGAAAACTTTTTAATAGAAAAAAAGGGCATGATAAATAATGGACCGTTATTTTGGTGAGGTGAGGATAAAATCAGTAATAGCTGAGCATGTATGAAATGTAAATAATGCAACACATGCTGACACATAAGATCATGGTGAAGAAAACTGCTTAATAGAAAAAAGGGCATGATAAATAATGGAGTGTTATTGTCGTGAGGTGAGGATGAAATCAGTATTGGATAAGCAAGAAATGTGAACAACACACTCTATAGAATAAAGCTATAATTATGGAAGCAAAACATATCCTTAGAAAACGAGAAAATCTAAGAATTTTGGGCATTAAATGTTTCAGGAACTCTAGGTTTTCCCACCACGAAGGCTATTAATTATCAGCAAGTGACAGATAGTTCGAATTATGCCGTAGGAGCAGCTCTTCAACAAATGATTGATAACCAACCCATCCCTATTTGATTCTTTGCAAAGAAATTGTCACAAACCCAACAAAAATATTCCACGTTTGTCAGGGAACTTTTAGCTGCGTACCTAGCAGTATTACATTTCAAACTCCTAGGGAAGGAAGAAATGTGTTATTTAATGACTGACCATAAACAGCTTTGAAGTGCTTTTAAAAGCCAGTCTCCATTAAAGTCTAATAGACAACAACAACAACACCTCAGTTTCATTAGTGAATACGTTAATGATATACCCTACATAAAAGGCTCAAAAATATTGTAGCCGATTGTTTATCACGACCAGCAAAGGCATATTGATGTTTGCGACCTACAAGTGACACATCAAAATAGTGACGATGAAATCGAAACCTTCCGTGACCGTCCGAAATCATATAACTGAAACAACAATGAAGAAGTCATTACGTTTTCCATGATTTTTTGTCACGCAAAAGCAAAGAAATTCGCTATTTGACAGTCGACATAATTTATCACCTGCTGGTACATCAGCGTCTATAAAACTCATAAAAGCAAGATATTAATAGCCTGAAATGGCCAAGTCGATAAAAACTTGGTGTAAGGAATGCCAAAAACGCCAGCAAGCGAAAATAACAGCACATGCAAAAAGTAAAATTCAACCGTTCGAATTACCCTCAAGCTGCTTTCAGACTGTGCATATTGATATTGCAGTGCGCTTAACGTCAGAAACGAACGCTACTGATTATTTTTTATCCAATTGTTTTATTTAACATGTATTGATAGGAAAACCTGATGGATTGAAACATCCCCAATATGGGAGATCACTGCGAAATCAGTATCAATAGCCTTGGTATTTATGGATCTCTAGATTCGGTGTTCCCCTTCACGTTGTCACAGACAGAGAAAGCGAATTCGAATTTGACTTGTTCACAAAATTATCTAAAAAAAAGAATGGTGTTCACCGACTGAAAACAACAGCATACCCCCTGCAAACAAAATAAGCACATAGAACTCTGAAGACAGCAATAATAGCAAGAAAAGAATCCTAGCTCTCTGTTCTTTCCCTTGTGTTTCTCGGAATCAAGATAACACCTAATGAATCCAACTGTTCCCTGTTAACTGTACTAACGGGAAGTCAAACTCATTTTCCGCGATTGTTAATCGATCCTCCTAAACATGAAGCTCTGGATGTAACAAACCGTCACTTTAGCTGAAGAGATGCAAAAATTTGACATGGAAAATATTTCCATCTGACATTTACAGTCTACACCAAATTTATATATTCCTAAAAATTTTACAAAAACGTCAATATATTTGGCTGAGCACGGACAGAGTACGAAAACCTTTAGAAGCGCCATAGACAGGCCCATTTCAAGTAATAAGCCTTCATAACAAATATTTACGATAAAAATATCTGAAAACGTGCATAATGTTTCCATTAACAGACTAAAATCAGTATATAATTCTAAAAATAAAAAGTCAAGAGATTCTGTCTAAAGAAATCCGGATTTTTTTAAAATCATATCACCCCGAACAAGGCAGTAGCGGTAACGCCACTGATATACAGGGGTCTACATAAGAATAAAAAGATTGGATAGGAGGAGAGTGAAGAGAAAGAAGAACCGGTTAGAAATGAGCAAGAGAAGGATGGGAATACAGGTGTGATGGCAGTTGCAAAGATGGAGGGAAAAGAAAGAATATACAAGGCGATGTGGAAAGAACTAGAGTCAAGTGGTTAAGAGATGAGTATTGACATTGCATTTAAATTCCTGCAGGTTGTAGCCGTCAGGAAAGCAGGAATATGTAAGCGAGTTCCACAGGCGGGAAATGCGAAAAAAGAAGCTGCAGGAGTAGAATTGTCGTCAGCATTTGGTTGATCTAACTGTGAATGTGTGAACCCAGCTGACAGTCTGGTTGCACGAGTAAACACCTGTTGCAGAGGCACCAGTGACTTAAGTTCGTTGGAGCAGAAGTCATGAAAATATTTATAGAACAGACAGAGGGAAGCCACATCCCATCGGTGAGAAAGTGGCTGGAGTCGATCCGCCAAGTCGGTACCTATCACATTACTGATTCTCCTTTGGAGCCTGTCAAGAACAGCAGGGGCGCCTGACCATACATGACAGCAGTACTCCATGCACAGACGAATGGTTGATTTGTATATATGCAGAATGGATTCAGACGGAAAAGGCATCCTGGCCCGATACAGTAACCCGACCTTCCTAGCAGTTAATTTATCTTTAAACGATTCTCAATCTCATGTCGATAGGGCTTTGATGAAAAACAAATATTTAAAAGAAAAACAGATAGAACAATTCAATGGAAAAACACAAGACATTTTTACCACTGTAACAAAAAAAAAAAGAAAAGATGAACAGAATTACACTCGGTTATTTAACTGAGAACCTATATGTAGTAAACAAAAATTTCTAGATTTTAAAACTTAAATGCTAAGAACTGACTCATTGATTGTGTTAAAAATAAACGAATTTTCTCGAATTTACAAACTTTGCAAACACACAAAACTCGTAAAACTTCACACCTGGACGCGAAAAGTATTTCGGACAATAGAAAACTAGGGAACATCTAAAAATCAAAATTCAAATAATCTTTGAATATCAGAAACAAATTCATTTTACGGACCGTTTTCGTGAGCCGATGCGAAATTTGTTTGTCGTCCAATGGAAAGACCAGAATCACAACGGGAATGAATTCCCAAATGATCTTTTCGACCCCCCCCCCCCCACAAACAAAGTAAAAGACGGAACAAAATCCACTGTCGCCAGAGAGAAAAGAAACCGATTGTTATTATTATTGTCTCTGTCTTTCTCTCTCACCTCTCACCTCTCACCTCTCACCTCTCACCTCCTTCCTTTTCACCATTCACCCTGAGCGACAACTCCAAAGTCAATCCTACCCAACATTAAACGCTCTTACATACATATCTTCTTGCCTACGTACACATAAACTCATTCCTGCAAGGACTACTACGAACTTTTGATACCCTTAACTTCTTAATACTGTTTCTCATTGAACATTAACTTTTACCAATTCATGTTATTCTTTTCCAATAATAAATTTCTGTTTAAATATATTATTTTTAATAATAATAATAATTATTTTTAACAATAATAATAATAATCATTTTTAATTTTTAATAATAATAATATTTTAATAATAATTTTTTATTTGAATAATAATAATAATTATTTTTAATAATAATTATTATTATTTGAAATTAAGAATAATTATTATTTCTAATAATAAATTTGTTTAAATATATTATTTTTCCAGAAAAATACATCTGATGTTAATATTCTGATAATCCTGAATAAAATGTGTAAGTTGTAAGAAGTTTGGTTATGTTTCAGACAGGCCAATTCAAAAAACATTAACCATCTCTCTACTTCTACACTGGTGATCCACGACTTCGATAAAACAAATACCTTACTTCCATAGAATCTTTCCGTGCAACATAAGAAGGAAATACGCCTTGAAGAATTCAGCATTCACAAGGGAATTCAGGAGAAGATCAATGTAGGGGAAAACAACGAATGTCTGTGGCATACATGAGATACAACCTGGGACTAGCACTACTGTTTGCGACTTTCCTTGTCCCCGCCAAAAGAGAGCCCGTATTTGCTTAGCATGTAAAGCTACTGCAGCTAAAATGAAGTTAAAAGAAAAAGCACTTACCGCTCTGACGTAATCTGTTTTCGGCCAGATAATGTAAAAGGATGAGGGGGTGTTGCGTTGCATTTTTATACACTAAAAATGTACAATGAATTATGGGATAACAGGATGACGCAAAAGGATTATGGGTACATGGACAGATATAAAAGCAACAAATTTTTCCCAGTGAGGGGGGGGGGAAAAGAACGTTCGCAGTTGCTGGCTGAAACATCTGTCAGTGAGATTTTGAGACAGAGCTCAAGAAGGAAAGACTTGATTAAAATACCAGCTGGGAGAGCCACAATTTATTCGCTGGTTGCTGTTTTAAGTTTATTTTGCCACAACTAGGCTTTTTTAAAGCTAGCAGAAATATTACACGTGCGACATGAGGAGGTTGTAATAAAGATGATAAAATGTGTTGTTAACATCAAACTCATTCAACAATAAAACAGGAAGACAATCTGGTAGCACGCTTGAATTCGTTAAATCGAGGCACCACTGACGAAAAAAAGAATGCTCATAAAAACAATTGCCATAAAACTATTTGTAAAAAAGAAAGATAGAAATAATGTCACGTCGGTAAATGATATCGAAATGATAGGTCAGGATCAATTACATTATGGATCCTTCGTTGCATTTTCTCATGAACCATGAAATATACAACTGGTAAAAGAGACCAGATTATAGCAGACATTTTCAATGAACGGACGAAGGAATACAACCAATATAAGATGATTTAATTGTTCTATCTATTTTTGTTTTAGTTATTTGTTTTTCATCACGACCTCCATCAACATGAGATTGGGAATCGTTTAATTCCGGATTTCTTGAGACAGAATCTCTTGACTTCTTATTTTTAGAATTTTTACTGCACTGAAATTGCTCATTTTTAGAAACAAGTTCAAAATATAGTGATCCCGGCTGATCACAATATTCAGTTAATAAAGATCGTAGAAACCTCTCAGTTTTCAAGTAGGCCAAGCAATTCATGTCAGCCATTGTAAATAAGCTATGCTTTTATGAGAAAATAAGTGATTTTTAGTAAAATAATTTGAAAATAGAATGACCAAATTTTTCAATTTATCGCTAAAATTCAAATTAACTAATAAACGTTATCATTAATAGACTTTATCAGTAATACTGAATAATAAAGACAAATAGAAATAACGTCACGTTTGTAAATGACATCGAGAAAACAGGTCAGGATCGATCACATTACGGATCCTTTGTTGTATTTTTTCATGAATTCGAGATATACAAATGGTACAAGAGACCAGATTCTAGCAGTAGTTTTTAGTGAACAGACGAATGATACACTCAGTGTAAGGTGGTAAGCGCTGTAAATCTTTAAGAGTGAATGAAAGTTAGAAATCTTTACTGAGGAGTACAGACAATAAAAAGTACAAGAAGATGTCGATTGAAGTTGCATTTAACATTTTGTACTTTGTATTTAACTGCAAGGCAAGTAACGGGATTGATGTTCCACATGCAAGAAGTGTGTGAGAATAACACTCTTAGAAAGAGAAAAACCGTTACGCTTATATACACCAGGAAAATGGTGAGACCTAATTGCCAATCTAGTAACAATTTAAATTCCAGACGTTCAGAATTTCAAAGAGGAAAGCTCTTCAGAAAGTTATATATTTAGAAAAATCATAGAAGTAATACATTGAGGCATTGCGAAAGACATTGAAACTGAGATGCCGGGTCAGATATAAAATAAGGGGCACATTTGGAATGGTGTAATTTGATCGAAAACGGCTATAAAATGTCGAATTGCATTTAGTGCTCACAAAGATCAATAATAGCTTAGTGCTTATTTGATTTGTGTAAGACAATGTGGACTTTAATTCCCATCACCATATGCGAATTAATCGCAACTGTAGGTTTTAGAAACACAGATTGCAAAACAACGCTGCGTGATATACGTAGACAGTTCTCAAAACTAAACCAGCAATTATGCTAAAGCTTAAATATGTGTTCAGATTTTTAAAACTCTGTTCGCTTTGTCTATAGTTCTGGCAGGCTTTTACTGTTTGTGCATACGATTCCACCAATTTTGTATGGAGATTTATTTGTTTAGCTGAAAAGCAAATTTCACTCGTTCGTATATGCAACTGCACATCTGTATTCAACGGAGGGGAATTAATGATAAACGGACTTCAACTCATTTAGCGCGTAATAGGTTCAACAGAACTTTATGTCACATGATGAAGGTCAGCTGTATCTAATTTCTGATAATGTACTTAATCCTACTTTGGGGATCGATGAAATGCAATTTCAGGTTGAAATAGATTCGGGAAATAATACTCGCTCATACTTGACATTTACAATCGAAATCATGACGACTCGTAATGAGATATGACAAGTGGATGTTGGCAATTAATCAAGCCTATTCAATAAACTGGCGCAGCTCCTGGCAGAATTCAGTTCCTTGGTAAGTTTTACTTTTATTTTTCTCCTACAAGTTTATATATATATATATATATATATTCACCCTGAGCGACAACTCCAAAGACAATCCTACCCAACATTAAACACTCTTACATACATACCTTCTTGCCTACGTACACATAAACTCATTCTTGCCAGAACTACTTTTATATATATATATATATATATATATATATATATATCGTTTAATGTGTGCTATATTTATAGGATAAAGTGCACGATATCAGAGATAGAGCGTACGTAAATATATTAAAGAGTGAACATTGAAGTCTACACTTAGGGGCCACAGACTGTTTCATGCTAAGCGCAATTATCAGGCAACTTCTGTTGAGTTTTCCTCGGTTATTTATATGTACATTTCAGTGGGGCATTGTGGGTAATCCTTCTAACGGTTATTTTGGCGAGAGAGGCTTGATTATTTATTTATTTGAGTAAATCTATTTGACTTGTTATTTGTTTACTCTTTTGTTTTTCGATGAGTCATATATTTATTGTTTAGTTTATTTTATTACTTTTTATTTGTTATTATGATTTGTTATTTATTTTGTATTCATTTATTTGTATTATTTTTGTTACATATATATATATATATATATATATATATATATAGTCAGTCAGTTGAGTGCCATACGTGATACACGCTTGGGCGATCATGTCTCAAAAGAGACATGACTGACTGGGCAGAAGATTATCCCGCTGTAGGTTGCCATTGCTTTCTGCGGTATATATATATATATATATATATGTAGTACTGTGCAAAAATATTAGGATAAGAACTATTTTATCATTTAAGAGGAATATTGACAGAAAAGAAACAACTTAATTTATATAATTTTATTTGATTTACTCAACAAATGCTATAAGAAGAAAAAAATACTTGCTACAAATAAATTTAATATTTAGTATAATATCCTTTCAATTTGATCGCAGTCTTCATTCTGTCAGTCATGGGCATCAAAAGCTTCTTCAAAGTATCTAATAGTATCTCCTGCCAAGCAGCGTGTATTTGTTTTCAAAGTGTGTTTTGCGAAGTAACATTAGATTTTATGAATATTTTATAGAAAATATCCCATATGTTCAATAGTGTAGTTTCAAAATAATTTGTTTAATAGAGATAGGAAAAATTAATACAATTTCTTTTTAAAACTTTTCTTTTACACCGAGTTTTAAATAATCAATATTTATTAGAAATTTACTTTCACCCTGTATTTAAATTTTAGTGAAATTTTCAGGAAAATTACCCCTGTCCTAATACTTTTGCACACTACCGGTAGAATACAAAAGTGTTAGGACAGGGGTGATTTTAAACATTATTTTGCACAGTTCGAATTCAGGCTGAATCAATTGCATTCACTTACGCACAAATACCCTTGGGAAATGTATTAATCCGTCTATTCCTTCCAGTTATGAGTTACATAATAGGACAGATTGGGTTCTATAGCCTTGGTCGGCAACCAGCCTACCGCAGAAAGCAATGGTAACCTACTGCGGGATCATCTTCTGCCCAGTCAGTCATGTCTCTTTCGAGACATGATCGCCCAAGCGTGTATCACGTATGGCACTTAACTGACTGATTGAACATAATAGATGAAAACAATTAAAGCTTCTAGTGGTCATAAAGTGGGGGATCGGTTTTATATTGTGATAAAGTAATAAACTGATCCCCCACTAATTACTACTTAATAATATAATACATCTCTTCCCTCTCTAGCTATCAATCACATAATAGGACAGATTGGGTTCTATAGCCTTGGTCGGCAACCAGCCTACCGCAGAAAGCAATGGTAACCTACTGCGGGATCATCTTCTGCCCAGTCAGTCATGTCTCTTTCGAGACATGATCGCCCAAGCGTATATCACGTATGGCCCTTAACTGACTGATTGAACATAATAGATGAAAACAATTAAAGCTTCTAGGGGTCATAAAGTGGGGGATCGGTTTTATATTGTGATAAAGTAATAAACTGATCCCCCACTAATTACTACTTAATAATATAATACATCTCTTCCCTCTCTAGCTATCAATCAAATAATAGGACAGATTGGGTTCTATAGCCTTGGTCGGCAACCAGCCTACCGCAGAAAGCAATGGTAACCTACTGCGGGATCATCTTCTGCCCAGTCAGTCATGTCTCTTTCGAGACATGATCGCCCAAGCGTATATCACGTATGGTACTTAACTGACTATATATATATATATAATATATATATATATTAGTAGTAGTAGTATTGATTATTAGGTTAGAACATGTGCTAACTACAAACTACTACAAAATTGTATATTTTTAAATTTGTATATTAAAGCGAAACAGTAGACTGAAAGATAAATGATTTTGATTTCCTGGTATCGACATCAAATTTTCTGTTGTAGAACTGCAACCTTGAAACTTCTGAATATCGTTTCTAATGTTTTTGTCTATGAGTGTATCAAATGTGATTAAAATCGAACCACTCCTTCTATGACCCGATTTTTTCGATTATGGATTTTCCTATTTTTACCGGGAGTACCTCGACACAAAACCTAGCTAAGAACACTCGCAGACGCCTATAGTACAACTGTGTAAATTTTTAAGAAAATCGGTTCAGCCGTTTCGGAGTCTATAGTTAACGGATACACACACGCACACACACACACACACACACAGACAAAGTTCCATATATAAATAAGTTTAGATTATTAAAATCTTTGGTTGTCATATTCATTTTCATTTGTGATTTTACTACTCGAGTGAGTTGTAAATATTTTATGCCGTACATTCAGCGTTAATCGTTGAGTAAACAAATGACTTGACAATCACATCAAATTCTTCCTCACCAAAATTTCAATTGTCAAAAAGCACTGAAGTGGAAAAATAATATTTCTAGAACCGTACTAGACAACGGCATATCTAAGTGTAAAACACAAGAAATTAGAATTGTCATGGGAGACATGAAGGCAAGGGGAGGGAAGAGGTAGATAACCGCCGTGATCGAAGAGAAAAATACGTCCAATGGTTTACGCCTAAATGATCAGGTAATAAGTAATACATAGTTTCTAGAAGCCCCAAGACGATTAATGACATGGAGAAGCTCAGAAGGGGACAGGAAAACCTAATCAACTATATTACTATAAACAGGAGATTGACGAATGCAGTTGTTCTTTGCAAATCTTTTACAAGTGACAACTGTAGAAGCGACCACCTCCCGGTTATCTGATGTTTGAAGGAAACGAAAAGGAAATTAATACTGAGCATCAGGAAGAGACAGCTGAAATTCCTGGGACATGCAATGAGGAAGGACAGCTTGAAGAACCTGATACTAACAGGCCAGACAGAAGGAAAAAAGAAACAGAGGAAAGCAACGGATAACATATTTGAAGGACATAATCAGGTGGCTGATGGAATGAGGTTGCATGGTGCAACAGGAGAAGGTGTGCTAAGAGCCACCAAGGATAGGGAGATGTGGAAAGCCATGATTGCCTAAGTCCTGAAAGGACAGGTCACACAGAAAAAGATATATGCCAACTGTTTATAAAAATATATAATGTGGATATAAAATGGAGGATCAAATTTATATTATAATCAATATATAAACTGATCCCTCACTTTGTGACCATACTAGTTTCTATACATTTATATTCTAGATTTATGGGCTTTAGATGGTGGATGGCAGAGCGGGGTTTAGGTGGTGTAACAGGAGAAAGCGTGCTAAGAGCTACTAGAGATAGGGAAACGTAGAAAGCTATGATCGCCTACGTCCTGAAAGGGTAGGACACATAGAAGAAGAAGAAGAAGAAGAAGAAGAAGAAGAAGAAGAAGAAGAAGAAGAAGAAGAAGAAGAAAGTTGAAACTTCGGAGATTGAAGAAGCCTAGTGCGGCACCCAGACTGCAATACATATGACTTGTGAACGACCTCAAACCGCAGAAAAATACATGGACAGTGTGAAATAAAATACAAGGGTCAAGTTGGAAACGGAAACTCGAAATGAGGCACATTAAACGTCATTGTTCCCCCAGACTTAGATGGCTTCTTCTCCGAAGAATTTAGGTCACTAGTGCCCTCTCCACAAAAATTTCCTTGGGCAACCAGACTGGCATTAAGGTCCGACTCTTTTATAGTTAGCGCAACCAAATGCAGGCAACAATTCAACTCACTCAGTTTCTTTTCTCGCACTTCCCACCTGTGGAGCCCCCTTCCATATACTTACTTTCTTGACGGCTATAACCTCCAGGAATCTAATTTCAAAATCATTTTCCATCTCTTATCCACTTAACTTCAGCCCTTTCCACATCACCCCGTGTATCTTGTTCTTTTTTCTCTTTACCTTTGTAACTGTCTAAATCCTGTGTTCATATATTTCTCTTGCCATTTCTTTTTACTCCCCCTGTAGCTAGTTCGTCTTTGTCTACACTCTCTTCCTGTCTAAAACTTTAACTCTCTTGGTGTCAAATGATTAAACAAAAATGAGTGCATCACAGACGAGATTCACGTCATGATACAAAAGAGATGGCAAACAATGACATGCAACGGAATATAAGAGACTTCACAAGAAAACGAGAAGCACATGTAGACAGGCTAAAGATAAAAGATTCAAAGACAAATATCAAGACATAGAGAGATTGAACTCGACTAATAAAAGAGACATCTATACAAAAATAATAGAATTAACAGGACAACCGACACGTTCCTCAACAGGATTTATAAAATCCAAGGAAATAACGCTCATATTAGAGAAAGAGAAAATACACAGGCGATGGCAAAAATACAGGGTGTCCATAAAGTTCGTGTGTATTTTAAAAATTTATAACTTTATTTGTATTTTTTAAAGAAATAATCTGTAAAAATATTCTAAAGTTTAATGTTCCTAGTTTTAAGAATAGTTATTGAATAATTCTTTATCACAAAATTTGTAACAATTTTTAGATAAGTAAAAAATATTTCTCTTTTTCAGAATCAATTTGATCCCTGGCTTCAACTGACATGTGAAAACAATTGTGTGTGCAACCAAACGTAGTTCATTAGAAGATTTGAAAGGTAATGCCTTAAATCACATTATTGATTTCAGGCATTACTGTAAATCAGTTGGCAAATATTTTGCGTGAACTGCAAAATCGTATTACTCTTTGTATTGCTAATGATGGAGGACAAGTGAAAACTTGAATAAAATTTCAATAAAACCTTAAAATTATGGATTTACTTCTTTCGAATTCTTTTTACAAAATTAGTTCTATTGAAAATACAAATAAAGTTACAAATAAAGTGCACACAAACTTTATGGACACCATGTATATAAAAGATCTCTTCCACGACAAGAGAGAGCAATCAACAATAGACAGAAATACAGAGATATTAAAATCCAAAGTATAAGATGCACTGACCAAACTAAACGGGAGAAAAACTAGCATTACCAGAATCATGGTAATGGTTGTTTTTGACAGCCTTAAACCATTTTGGCATAGACAAATTTAAAGCAATAATAATAAAAAATAATAATTAAACCTACAAAACCTACAAAAGTGACGATTCACCGGAAGAATTAAGCAAATCTATCTCCATAAGACAGCCTAAGAATTAAGCAAATTAAGAATTAAGCAAATTAAGAATTAAGCAAATTAAGAATTAAGCAAATCGATTTCCATAAGACAGCCTAAGAAGCTAAGCGCATATAAATGAGAACTTCATCAAAAGACCAGCTTAATGAGTCACAAAACAAAACTCCTCATCCAATTTTTTTTGAATAGCGAGTAGAGCAGAATCAGGCCAAACTTAGAGCAAGAACAGTGTGGTTTATTCAAAGACACTGTGACAATGAATGCCATGAATATATATATATATATATATATATATGTATATATATATATATGTGTGTGTGTGTGTGTGTGTGTGTGTGTGTGTGTGTGTGTGTGTGTGTTTAGGATGTTATCGGAAAGGACAACAAAAATACAGAAGGACGTGTATTTGTGTTTCATAGATTCTTCATCTTCTATGTGCCCTGTCCCTTCAGGATATATGTGATCATGGCTTTCTACGTCTCCCTAAACCTGGTGGCTCTTAGCACACCTCATGTTGCACTATGCGATCCTCGTTCCATCATTCACCTGCTCAAGCCCATAAATCTAGAATATAATTGTATAGAAACTAGCATGGCCAAAAAATGAGGGTTCAGTTTATATATTAATTGTAACATAGATTTGATCCCCCTCTTTATACCCACGGTATAATTTCTTATAAACAGTTGGCATATATCTTTTTCTATGTGCCCTGTCCCTTCAGGACGTAGGTGATCATAGCTTTCCACGTCTCCCTATCCCTGGTGGCTCTTAGAACGCCTTCTTCTGTTACACAATGCGACCCTCGTTCCATCATTCACCTGTTCAAGCCCATAAATCTAGAATATAAATGTATAGAAACTAGCATGGCCAAAAAATGAGGGATCAGTTCATATACTGATTATAATATAGATTTAAATTCATTTGCAGCATCTTCTTCATCTCGTTCCATCATCCACCCGATTATGACTTTCAAATATGTTATCCGTTGCTTTCCCTTGTCTATTTTCTCTCTATCTGGCCTGTTAGTGTCAGGTTCTCCAAGCCCCCCTTCCTCATTGCATGTCCAAGTAACTTCATTTGTCGCTTCCTGATGCTCAATATTAATTTCGTTTTTGTTTCCATCCTTTCTAAATCCTCACCATTGCTCACATGCTCGGTCCATGATATCTGCAGCATCCATCCGTAGAACCACATTTCAGCTGCTTCAAGTTTTTCCTTCATCTTCGAAGATATTGTCCAACATTTACTGCCATATGGAAGAACTGACATCACATAGCAATCCAGTAATCTCTTCTTTGTTTCTAGCGAAATTATCCTGTTTCTAAATACTTTACTCAACTTCTGGAATGCTTCCTTCACCATGCCAATTTGTCTTCGGATCGAAACACTTCCCAGGTATTAAAACTTTTTTACTTGCTTGATTTTAGAGTCCCTCACCTGTATTTGGTATTTTGGGCTGCACTTTTTTGATGATGACCATGCATTCGTTTTTCTTGCAGTTTATTTGTAGTCCTTTCTTTCACTCTCTTCAGATATCTTCTGTAGATGGTCTGGTAGTTTTCTTTCTGTGTCTGCTATCAGCACTGTATCATCTGCGTACCTTATATTGTTTAATTTGTGGCCTCTGAAGACGAATTAAGGCATAACTTTTAGGATTCTATGCAATGGAACTCGATAAAGTATACCACAAAGATTTGAGAGAGATACTCTTGAAAACTTGACATATTCGGGTAATCAAGAACCTGTACTACTAGCTAACGACCTGCATACGGACACTTGGGCGATCATGTCTCGAAAGTGACATGCCTGACTGGGAAAAAGATTATCCCGCAATTTTATTTAGATTTACAGTGGGAATATAAAGTGTCACATATATGTTATTGACATTCTGTGTCTCTAACTATATGCAAATAAAATTCCTCTCGATTAACAAATAGAAGCTATTACCATACCAATAATTATTCACTGCGGACAGACAGTTATTGCTTTTAAGTTCCGTTAGTCATGAAATTTTCAACGAGCACCGACTTACATTCAAAGAATATATTTCATGCATTTTTTTTACCTCGTTACTTCTGATTTCAAGAAGTAATTTTGTATCTCATTCATTCAATACATATTTTCTTGTCTTGTCTCCGTGTGATTTTAATATGGAACATTTCGGCCGATATATTGCCCCTGTTTTGTTAATTGCCTAATGTTCTTAAATTTTTCCTTTACACTATACATATTTGAGACTTCGTCATTCCTATTTTGAATTCAATAAATAATTAGATATGCTTTCACCGTCTTTTTCTATATTCAAAATATATGGGATGAAAAGTGCAGATCTTTTAAAAGGTTCTGAAGCTTTTATGATTTTACATATATCTCAGATTGTCTTTCTTGTTACTGCAATAAATACATGAATTTCCAATTTTCCTAGATCGTGTAAATTATCTCCTTGGTGATTTCCTTTCAAAACAACCACATACACACGAACGCATTCATACATGCGCGCACATCCACAGACACATATAGATACATCTATATACTGTCTATTTAGGCAGAAAATGGCTTTAAGACAATTGTTACTTTAAGATGGACATATATTTTCTGTCGATTAATTTTATTGTTCGAGATGTCTAAATTAGGAATAATGCTCCTGATTTAAGGAGGAAATTCCAACAGTAATGTTACAGAGTTCATTTCGAAAGAAATATTGTTCAAGATTTCGACATTCACTAGTCATCATCAGGATAGGTAGAGACAAAGAAGTGACACAGACATCGAGTATTGTGACGTTGCAACGCACTTTAGCCTATGTGACTTAATTCACTAATTATACAAAATTAAATATTTGTCTCAATATAATGTTGACTCAGTGGAGGTTGTCAGAGAAAGCGTAAGAGAAGGATGAGAATACAGGCGCGAAGGAAGATGGTGAGAGTAGTGTAGACAGAGGAAAGAACATGTTGGAATGCATGTGAGTCAGAGAGATAAGAGATGGCAATTGATCTTGCATTTAAATTCTTGGAGATTGCAGCTGTCAGAGAAGCAAGTATCCAGAAGGGAATTCCACAGTCGGGAAGTGCGAGAAAAGAAGGTGCTGGAGTAGGATTTGCGGTTACAATTTATTTAAGGGTGAGATCTAGTTGCTAGTCTAGTAAATTCCTGCAGAGGGGTCACTAGGGAGCTAAGCTCGTCGGAGTAGAAGCCGTGAAAGTATTTGTAGAAGAGAGAGAGAGAAGCCACATTACACTGGTGAGAAAATGATTGCAGCTGAGGTACCAAATCGGGATTGATCACATTGCAAATTCTCCGTTAAGGCGAAAAGCAGGGGCACCCGAATAGATGTGACCACATTATTAAATACACGGGCGAATAGTAGATTTATATATAAATCTACTATTCGCCCGTGTAGTGAACACTATTGTCACATCTGGTCGGGTGCTGCTGCTTATGTCAAACGCTTATCCAGGACAACGGCTCGAGCTTCGCCATTCTTATCGAGAGCCTGCTATACATACTCAGGGATCGTCGTCAGCATATTAGCAGTAGTCCGGCCTCAAACACTTTGCCAAAATCGGTAGAAGGCTGATAGGTCGATAATTACAGGGGTCCGAGGGTTCTCCAAAATTCTCCAGAATTTTTAAGTAAAGGAACCACGGAAGAGAACTACCAGCAGGCAGAAAAGCAAAAAGCAGAGAGGCAGTAGTTATAGAGTATGGAGATGAAAGAGGAGAGTTCAGGGGCACGCTTCTTCAGGATAATGATTGGAATTCTGTCGCATCCGCTCTCTTTATTGAGGTCAAATTTTGAAATTATATTAGAGACCAGCGATGGGGTAATGTAGATGTCAATTAGTTGAGTCTAAGTTCTAATTGGTAAGTCGAGTACGGATACCCCGGAAGAATCCAGTGTCAAGTAGCTGGAGAATCTGCCAGCAGAGCACTCGGCTTTGTCTGCTGAAGAGGACCTCGAATTCATTGATTAAAGGGCTTACTGTTATTTAGCACACATTAACAGAGTCGCCAATGGTCTTTGGAGCCGAACTTTACGATGTTTTTTCTGTCAGTAAACCCCAGCTTAGCATCATTAGTATCCTCTTGTACTCATTACAAGCAGAGGCAAAAAGGCGCCTGTTAGGGTGAGACGCGTGGCTATGTGATCAATGCCGGACATAAATGTACAGTCAATTAGGAAATCGTTATGAAGAATAGAGAGTGATTGAATGATGATATCATCAACTCAAATGAGTTCTACATATGTCATTAAGGTGAAGCCTTAATGACATATGTAGTCTTTGTTGAGAATGTGTTTTTTCCGCTATTTTTCCTTAACGTCAAGAAAGCTTATTTATATATTGTTCATTCATAAAAAGTTTATACATTTGTTCCTTTGCGTATTTCTTTCTAGTATTTTTTACTTGTTACTCATTTTGTGTATTTGGAATAAAATTTATTTTATTTAGATAACAGACTGAAGTTAGTATTTTCTATCATTGCCTGATTGAACATAACGTAGTAGATGTTTGATTTCCTCCCTGTATATTCAAAAGTAAATATATTTGTTTATTTAGTCATTTGTCATCTTTGATAGAAATAAATCATTTTCTCCCTTAGGACAAAAATTTTGGAAATGATGCGGATATGTGATGCGGTTTAAGATAGGCTCTCCTGTCGTCGCCGATGTATGAGCGCCCAGCAACTAAGTTCTTAAAACCAAACAGACAGTACCAACAGCGTGTGCAGACCCCAATAAATTTATCGGAAATAAAAACAATCAGAAGAAATGGTGCCTGTAATATTCCAGGATGTGTTTTCTGGTGCAGTTATATCGGTTAGGAACGAGATAATCGGAGACCCGAGTTAGAATTCTAGTTGAATTTGCTGCATTCACATATTCGCAAATACCCTTGGAAAAGGGATTAAACCGTTGCTTCTCTATCCGGCTATGTGTTAAAGAACAGGACGGATTGGGCTCTATAGACTTGGTTGGTAGCCAGTCTACCGCAGTCAATCATGTCAATCATGTCCCTTTCGTATGGCATTTCACCAAGAAATGCCAAGAAGTCTCAAAACGAACCTTCTCAGATTTTCGAGTTTTCCAAGATTTTTTGCCATTCATGTTTAAAGAGCCATGTCTGACCTCCTGTTTACACAGTCTTGTCATGAGAGAAGAATACATAGTATTTACATTATTCGGACAATTGTCTTAATTTTAATTTTTGTTAGCATTTATAAGACATTTCGGCCTTTGTACGCTCCGGCCTTCTTCAGGTGCTAGGAATTTCGAACCGAAATCTTTATTACAATCACTGGGGTATATTATCCTCATTCCTTGCCTAAAGCCTCGATAGTCTATATCCACTAGGCACCACACACACACACACACACACACACACAGACACACGCACACGCACTAATATATATATATACATACACATATAAATAAATGAATATATATATATATTTTTTTTCTAAACATATGCTATTAAATGTAAGAGACAATGAATGTCTCTTATGTTTAATAGCATATGTTTAGAAAATTACTTGCTGCCTCGATATACTATATATATATATATATATATATATATATATATATATATATTAATAAATTTCAAACATTACTTAAGCTTATTTTTAATAAAATCCGTTCATACCTCAAATAACCTTCCGTGTATTATTATTAAATGATGTGGGAAAATGTGCTGTAACTTTGAAAGTTGCCTTTATTTTCCATTTTCAAACGACTTCAATCTATTTCTGGAATGATCGTCGGACATTCAAGTAATAATAACAAAATATCCATAAAACTGTGTTACTATATGTTTAATGTAATATTTTCTTTCTGCTTTAAATGAAACGATTTGGAGTTATGCTTGACGTTCATTATCCATTATGATTTTGTAATGTCGTGGCCATGGTCATGTGCGTATAAAGTATGAAAAAAACTGTTATTTTTATAAAGATTCAAGAACATTACTACAGTATTCGTAGCTGATTCTATTGAGTGAGGGCTTAATTTTTTAAAAATGTATAAGGCCTCGATGATATGTAGTATGAATTTTTGTTTTCTTTATGTTAGACTAGCAGCATAACCCGGCGTTGCTCGGGTGTAATGAGAGCTTTAAAACTAATCCATCGTCCTGGAGCTTAGACTCAGCCTAAAGAATATTTGTGTGAAGTTTGCTGAGAATCAGATAAAATTGTGGATTTGTATAAAGGATATACAGAAAGATAAACAGACACACGCACAAACATCTTGCCTTTTATATATATATATATATATATATATATATATATATATATATATATATATATATATATATATTATCGATTTTCTGAATACGCAATTTCTCTTAAGAAAATAATTTCCTTACTGATACAAGTTTTACTAATTAATCCATAGATGATGGGAAAGAGGAGGATTCGTAACATTCTCAATAGTATTTACGTGTAAGTGAACTCGATTCTTTGCTTAAAAATGGCGAGTCGTTATACATTACACACTGGCACACCCTAGCTTGCAGCAGTTGCAATTCCCAAGTGGTCACCCATCCAATTACTGATTCGACATCAACGTGACGTAGCCAAAAGCTGTCATATATAGAAATTTACAGAGTAGAAATTTAAACACTAAAGATTCTTGCAACACACCGACGTGTTTTAAAACTTTCTCAGTATTTAGTACATATGTATATATATAGAGAGAGAGATGTAAGCAAAAAGATATGCAAAGAATGGTATCTTTATTAAACAGGTATTTGTCATTTCAATAATCATATAATAATTCTTCATGTTCTTTCCTTAGTTATTTAGTTACTTAGTTCCTCCGTCCGTTAAGCCACACTCTCTACACGAGCTTTTCCTTCTATCTTTTTACTCTCCTCAGCCTTTCTCTCACCTTTCCCAAACGGAAGGGTAGTAAAGAGTGAGAGAGTACGAGGAAAGAGCCTATAGCATTACCGTAGCAGTAGCAGCTTAAACTGGTGGCTGTAGCATTAATTATGTGTATATGCGTGTTTACTGTACAATATAGAAAAAATAGGAAGGTTTGTTTCTGGTCTCTACACCCTTGGCCATTACACAGCTAGTTTTTTTCTGTTTACAATGGACACAGGAGCCATGATTTTCAGTAATAAAAAAAACGTTCTCGTTCAAAATAGCGTACAGTATTTTGATTACGGTGTGTACAGACGCCACTTAATACAAGATTACAGTGAAGTAGCTTTTATGGACATTTTTATAGATATTTTAATAAAATTACACTTTGTGTTATTGTTATTTTATTATGCAATACGTTTATGTTTGAAGATGTTACTATGAATTGTACTATGACAAAGTAAAATTTTCATTCCGTGGAAATTCCACGGGTTCCACTGGTAATATAAGATTACAGTGAAGTAGCTTTTATGGACATTTTTATAGATATTTTAATAAAATTACACTTTGTGTTATTGTTATTTTATTATGCAATACGTTTATGTTTGAAGATGTTACTATGAATTGTACTATGACAAAGTAAAATTTTCATTCCGTGGAAATTCCACGGGTTCCACTGGTAATATAAGATTACAGTGAAGTAGCTTTTATGGACATTTTTATAGATATTTTAATAAAATTACACTTTGTATTATTGTTATTTTATTATGCAATACGTTTATGTTTGAAGATGTTACTATGAATTGTACTATGACAAAGTAAAATTTTCATTCCGTGGAAATTCCACGGGTTCCACTGGTAATATAAGATTACAGTGAAGTAGCTTTTATGGACATTTTTATAGATATTTTAATAAAATTACACTTTGTGTTATTGTTATTTTATTATGCAATACGTTTATGTTTGAAGATGTTACTATGAATTGTACTATGACAAAGTAAAATTTTCATTCCGTGGAAATTCCACGGGTTCCACTGGTAATATAAGATTACAGTGAAGTAGCTTTTATGGACATTTTTATAGATATTTTAATAAAATTACACTTTGTGTTATTGTTATTTTATTATGCAATACGTTTATGTTTGAAGATGTTACTATGAATTGTACTATGACAAAGTAAAATTTTCATTCCGTGGAAATTCCACGGGTTCCACTGGTAATATAAGATTACAGTGAAGTAGCTTTTATGGACATTTTTATAGATATTTTAATAAAATTACACTCTGTGTTATTGTTATTTTATTATGCAATACGTTTATGTTTGAAGATGTTACTATGAATTGTACTATGACAAAGTAAAATTTTCATTCCGTGGAAATTCCACGGGTTCCCCTGGTAATATAAGATTACAGTGAAGTAGCTTTTATGGACATTTTTATAGATATTTTAATAAAATTACACTTTGTGTTATCGTTATTTTATTATCCAATGCCTTTATGTTTAAGACGTTACTATCACTTATAGTTTTTTTTTTTGTTTTTTTTTTAATCATTTCACCCCGAGCAAGGCGAAAAAGCCACTGATGTGCAGGGGGTTACATAAATGTAAAAAGATTAATTAGAAAAGAGTGAGGAGTACAAGCTAGTTAGAAAGGAACAATAGAAAGCTGAGAAAGCAGGTGCGATGGCATATACATAGGTGGGGAGAAAGGGAAGGTTATACAGGGAAGGGGAGAGAGCTAGAGGCCAGTGGTTAGTAGATGAGTATTAACTTTGCATTTAAATTTCTGGAGATTGTAACCGTAAGAAAAGCCAGAATACGGGAGTGAGTTCCACAGGCGGGAAGTGCGAGAGAGGAAGCTGCAGGAGTAGAATTGTCGTCTGCATATGGCTAACCTGACTGTGAATGGGTGGGACCCAGTTGCCAGTCTGGTTGCACGGGTAAACACCTGTTGAGGAGGCCTCAGTGACTTAAGCTCATCCGAGCAGAAGCCATGAAAGTATTTATAGAAGAGACAGAGGGAGGCCACATTTCGACGATGGGAAAGTGGCTGCAGTCGAGTCGCCAGATCAGTACCTATCACATTACAGACTCTCCTTTGGAGCTTGTCAAGAACACTGAGGAGAACGGCAGGGGCACCTGACCATAAATGGCAGCAGTACTCCATGCACGGACGGATGGTTGATTTGTATATATGCAGGATGGATTCAGGTGGAAAAAACATCCTGGATCGACATAGTGACCCAATCTTCTTAGCAGTAGATTTTGCTATGGATTCAATATATTGGTTCCATTTGAGGTCTGAGGACAGGGTAAGTCCGAGGAGGCGTAGTGTATTACTCTCCGGGAGAATCACCTGGTCCATGCTTATGGGAGGCAGAAGAGGTTGCCTGTAATGGTTGATAGACAAGAGCTTGGTCTTAGAGGAATTGAAGTTGACAAGCCACTTCTTTCCCCAGTTCACCACAGAGTGTAGATCCCGCTCAAGGTCAGCAGCGAGATTATGTCTGTCCGCCACGACAGGTTTCTTACTGGAGCGGGAGTATATTGTAGTGTCATCTGCGTAGATGCCTACTTGGGACTTGATCTCATCTGGGAGGTCGTTGATGAAAATAAGGAAGAGCGTCGGGCCCAGGATAGAGCCCTGTGGGACACCAGCATTCGTGCTGTAGGACAAAGAGGTACGCCCATTCAGAACGACCTTCATTTTGAGGTTATTTAAGAAAGATTGGATTAGGTCAAGCAGGCGACCGGTAATACCATAACCGCGTAGTTTGCATAGGAGGCCAGGGTGCCAAACCCTGTCGAAAGCCTTGGAGATGTCCAGAGCAACCGCGCGAGCCTCGTCAGACTCATCAAGGGCCTGTAGCATGTACTCCGTTACAGTTGTTAGCAGGTCGGCCGTGGACCTGTCGAAGCGGAATCCATATTGCCTGTCGGAGAACAGTTTGTGGGCGGTGAGATGATGAACTATTTCAGCATTGATTATAGCCTCGAATACTTTCCCGAATATCGGTAGAAGACTGATAGGGCGATAGTTGGAAGGGTCCGAGGGTTCACCACAATTCTTAAAGACATGAACGACTGAGGAGAATTTCCAGCATGCAGGAAAGCAGGAGGCAGAAAGGCAGTAGTTAAACAGTTTAGAGAAGACGGGGGAAAGTTCAGGGGCACACTTCTTAAGCACTATCACCGGGATTCCATCGTCTCCACACGCCTTATGGGGGTCGAGTTTTGAAATTACTCTGGATACTACTGTCGGGGTAATATATAGTTCGTGCAGTTTGGCCTCAGTTCTAATAGGGAAGTCGGGTGAGTGCACTCCAGACGAGTCGAATGTGGAGTTGGATGAGAATCTGCGGGCAAAGCACTCAGCTTTGTCCGCAGATGACGTGAGAACCTCAAATCCATGGATTAAAGGAAGTATTGAGGATTTCCTATTGTTGAGCACTCGTTTACAAATCCTCCAATAGTCCTTGGAGCCGAACTTGCGGTCAGCTATGTGCTGTCGCATTCTCTCAGCAAACAACTGTTTGGCGTCATTTAGGGTTCTCTTGCACTCATTGCGAGCAGATTTGAACAGGAGCCTATTGTGATCAGATGGCTGTCTCCGGAATAGACGGAAGTAATGCTTCCTGTGGGCAATGGCGGCTGAGCAGGCCGGAGCGAACCACGGAGAGGAATGAGGTTTTAAGCTATACTTCCTGGTGGGTATGAAGGCATCAATGCCAGCTTTCACCCATGACGAGACCTCAGAGGCACAGTCATCAACTGATAGGTCAAACACTTTTCCCCAAGGGACGTCGCAGAGGAAATCGCGAAAGGCGTCCCAGTCAGCTTTTTGGTAGAGGTAGGAGGTTGTATAAGTTGGGGGCTCCTGGGGGGAGTGAGATTGGAAAGAAATACTGAGGGAGACTACAGCGTGTTCGGAGTTGCCGAGAGGGGAAAGCTGCGAGACTTGACAGGCGTCAGGCGCAGACGTGAAACATATATGTAGCAGTGAGGAATGACCCGAGGGAGAGCTTGGGAAGCGAGTGGGGAAGTCCACCACTTGCGTAAGGGATTGGGAAATAGCAAAGTTCATTGCGTGAATGCCCGCCGGATCAGTAACGGCGTTTTCAAGCCATTCAGAGTGATGGGCATTGAGGTCTCCAAATACAAATATGTAGGCGAATGGGTGATAGGAAATAGCCTTATCTATGTCGTCGGCAATGCTATCTAGTAGGGAGCAGTCAGGAGAGGAGGGATAACGGTAAAGAAAGAATAGGTAGCTAACCGAACTGAGAAGAGACAGGCGGAGACATATGTATTGACGGTCAGTAGATTCGAGTGAAGTCACCCTAGTTATGGGAGGTGTTCGCTGAGTATAACAAAGTAAAGATTTTTCCGGGAAAGCATAATTATTCTTCCGCTAGTGATACATAAATCATTAAAATGTTTTATAAATACAAAGATGCATTTTCATTTTTTAATAATAAAACATTTCATCTAAAAAAATAATGAAAATGTATTGTACTAAGATACGCACTCTAGTAAAAACAACTTTACTTAGTGTCCCTACACCTGTTGGCACTTCTCCGCAAACGTTGGTATTAATCGGTCAATGTTTAGCTATTTTAAATTGGGGTGATGGGCGGATGTGCGTCGTCGTGTAGTGGATATCGATTCGGAACGAAAGATCTGGGAGCCGAGTTCGAATTCCAGTTTTAGTCCTTGCATTCCTTTACGCACAAATACATTTGGGAAAGGTATTAATCCGTCAATTCCCTCCAGGTATGGGTTCAATAATATGACAGATTGGGTATATAAATTCCTTCTAAAAGCAAAGCCAATTCATTTGTTTATTTGTTCGCTGATGATATTTACGCTGAATATCAAAAGTTATACATCAGATCTGAGTTCATCAATTCAGCTTTTATTTGATGGTACTTAAATTTAGATATATTAAATACTTAGGAAATACCGCCTTTTGAATGAAACCATACATTTTTCACGTGACCAAAACTGGTGGAACACGTGACGGACCAATTATTTTTGTTGCCTGAGTTTACATTTTGGAATGATTGTTGAAACATTAAATTGCTCTTAATGGCTACTCTTATTTTTAGCCTAGAGTTTCACTTGTAAAGGCTGCATTTCTTGTTAAGAGGAATAAACCAACATGAAAACTAGATATCTGTCTTGGAGCCATTTTGAAGCTGAGAAAAGAGGAAAATTTGATCAGAGACGCTGGACAGACATTGGGCATAGCCAACGGAACAATGTGGAATGCACTGATAATGAAAGAATGTACTGGTGTACCAAAAACATACATAAAACAGGTCGTCTATGAAAAGCAACATAAGTTAATAGCAGAAATATTGTGAGAACTTTATAGAAAATCCCAAAACAACAGTCTGTGGTGATACCGCTAAAGAGATGGACCGGATGTTTGCTCTGTAACGACCAGAAAGCAAATGACGAAAAGTCGTCTGTGCGCAGGTGGATCCGCGCAGTGTTCCGGCTGAAAAATAAAAATTAATCAAATATTAAATTTCCATTTCGCGAGCTTACGAGAATTTTATTTATCAGTCAATGGGAAGCCCAGAATCAAATACAAGTGTGAAATCCCAAACGAGCTGCTGTGATCAAAAATATGATATAAAAAGCGGATACAGACAGACACCAGCAGGCAGACCCCGAGGAGAAGAGTGTAATCAATATCTCCTTGACCTAAGTCAAGCGGCTACTACGCTTGCCTTTTTCCTTCTCCCCTGTCTCAAAACTACTTACTCACCTAAGGAGCGACTACATCAAAGACATTTCCCACTTACACGCTCCCCACATTCCTAAGCATTGATTCTCTTGCAGCTGATTATTTGCCATGAACATTTTAACCTCTGTTGGACCTATATTCAGTATTACTTTAATTGTAAAAACATTAATTGATATGTACATATATATATATATATATATATATATATATAAATGCTATTTTCAACTCAGTTTGTTTTTCTTGATTTTATAATCGTTTTCTGACTTATAGTGTGCTATCTACCACAAGGCCAATTTCCGTTACCCTGCAACAGTATACAACTACCCTTCACTACAAACGGGATAACAATAAGCACCCCACTATAAGTCAATGGTATCACCATCAAGTCATCAGCAGTAAGAACGCTAAGACGAGATTAGATTGTGCTCGGTAATATAAAGGCGAGCGAGAAAAGTTCTAGAACAGTGTTTAATGGATTAATGAAACCAAGATTCATCTAAATCAAAATGATGGAAAGGCTAAAATTTGGAGAAAGAAAGGATCAAACTATACAAGATTATATATGAAGTATGACAGAAATTCCAGTTAATTTCCTTGCATTCGCTTACGCGCAAATACCCTTGGGAAAGGTATTAATCCATTTCTTCTCCCCAGTTATGGGTTAAATAATAAAACATATCGTGTCCTATAGCCTTGGCTGGCAACCAGTCGGACACAGAAAACAATGGCAACCTAAAGACATGTGTATCACGTATGGCACTCAACTGACTGGTGATAGAAGGTTTTCCGTTTGGTCTTGCGTGGCTGCTTCCAGAAGAAGCTCATTTATATTTGATGATAATGAAAATTATGATATTAAGCAACATAACGAATTCTGAAGTTTAAAGAAAAGTTTAGTTTAACAATGTCCTGAGAAATGCATCCAAATTAATCAGGAATGTGTTTATCATGCAGCAAGGCAATAAAACAAATCACACTGACGAACTAAAGACTTTATCAGCAGTAGAAGCGGACAGTTTTAGACTGGGTAATTCTAAAATCACCGCACCATAACCTAAGAGATTAAGCATTTCTTTACTTGAAAATTAGTCTGAAGAAATAATAACGAGAGCAATAACTTAATGAGGTTGGCAAAAACTTGGAAAAATATTCAAAAATAAATAATGCAGCAGTTTGGCGACCTCAGTCGCAGGCTTGATGCAGTTATTGCAAACAACTGACATTCTCCCAAAAATCAAATATCATTTACTTTAGAACTATTTGTTCCTCACCTAAAAATGGAGAGATCAGATGCAAATGATGGCGTACTCTAAGCTTTTTAACAGTATTAAATTTAATTAACAGGAAAAAAAAGCTGAAGTTCTGAACTATTGTCTCATAGTTATCTTTTGATCTAAAAACCAAATATCTCTAGTAATAACAAAAGAAAAGTAATATGTCAAGTCTTTCGAAAACTTTTGAAGGAACCATAAATATATAGCTTTCCCTGACGATATGTTTAGGTCCAACTGAGGTAAGTTGTCTGGCTTACTAGGTATTCTTTATTTATTTCGCTCTACCTAAGTAGTGAGCGCTTTTTTGTGAGTTGTTTGCTCGTGTCGGGGTTTTTCCTTTGGGCTACGTGCTGACTCGGTCTGAGTTCTTTTCACTGATATTCATGTACCTTAGCTCTTTCTTTTTTAAAACCATTTTTTCCTTCTTCGTAGATCCGTGGAAGGTTTTTCAACACGAGTATAGTTATTATTTCTTTCACTTATATATATATATATATATATATATATATATATATATATATATATATATATATATATATAGCATAGTGAAAATCCACGCATACTGTTTTAATATGTATAGGAAAAACTCCTAAAAAGTTGTAAGTTAAAAATTTTTGACAGTATTTATTTATTTATTTATTTCTATTATTATATATATATGATAATACAAATAAATAAATACAGTCAAAAGATACATTTTTAACTTATAAGTTTTTAGTACTTTTTCATATATATATATATATATATATATACATATATATATATATAAGTGAATAATTTTAAATGAAAATAGATTGGTTCTATTGGTAATACTGCGCAATAAAAAGTGCATCAAATGAATTCATGAATATTTAATAATATTACTTTTGTAATATATTACCTAACCGGCAAAAATATGATTGACAAAAATACCCTGACCTGGATGTTGGTGGCGTGGTACAACATCAAATGTAGAAGCATAGGGGATAACTGACAAATATTTGTTTGACAAAATTATCTGGCCGTTAATGATGGCAGCGGTGTGGAACATCAAAGGCGACAACCGGCTTTAAACGTAATAGCCGGCGAAGATGATTCACAGATTTATTAGAACGTAGATGACGTCAATTATGTAAACCCCCACAACAAAAAAAAAAAGAAAAATCAGGAGAAATAAGAGTTTTTGGGTTATATAAGTCATGAGATTAAAGCAGAGACTGGCTAACGACTCACCGACAACTCCAGCGTGTGCGCGATCTCTCTCTGGCTACTCTCCTACTCTACACAACTCTCACTGAAGAAGAATAAAAATATAATATTATATTTTTATATATACACAACTCTCAACTTTTATATATACACAACTCTCACTGAAGAAGAATAAAAATATAATATTATATTTTTATATATACGTGTTTGTCGTTGCTACTTGTTTTCTAGCGTCTGTATATAACACTTTACTATACTGTTGTGGCGAAACACACCTATTCCTAAGATAATGGACTCTTCCTCCTATATTAATAAGAGTGAACAGGAAGTTAACGGGAAAAGTTCTTGGGGAGTAGCTAAGTTAAACTAGGACAGATGAAGACCAGCCTTCCCCAGCCCCGTTTTAGGCCTTGTGCCATATTTGTACTTAGTACAATAAATAATGAAGTTCTTGAAAATTCATAGGAGTACTTTAGACTTCTATTGGAGTTTAGTAGAACTACAAGGCAGTTGATGATAGTCGGCAGTTAGCCAAATACTAAGGAGTCAGCGTTCAGTGGAAGATTACCAAGATCCTAACATTTTGGATGCGTTAAGTCGTGTAGCAACCGACATAGCACGATTATAACCTTCAGTGTGAAAACTACTCCACAACATATACCTACATATGTACATATATACAAAAATTGCTTCATGTCTTCCATAGATTTATCAAATATCTAACACTCATGAGCATTTTGACGCGAAATGTTTTAGTCGTTTGCTCAAATGTCTACAAAACTTTTCTTAATTCCATATGTAAAGCGCTATTTAAAAATATTCTATTAAGTTGCATATACAGAAACAATATTTTCACGTGTTTCCTGTTGTATTATCATTATTTTATTAGTATTATTATTTTCAGAATATTTTGATTTCTGCTATGGTCTCACTTCCTACGGAAAAACCGAATGCAGGTAGTGCTGTGTTCAGTCAGTCAGTCAATTAAGTTCCATACATGATACACGCTTGGGCAATCATGACTGATTGGGCAGAAGTTTATCCCGTAGAAGGTTGCCATTGCTTTCTGCGGTAGACTGGTTGCCGACCAAGGCTATAGAACCCAATCTGTCCTGTTATTTGATTCATAGCTAGAGAGGGAAGAGATGTATTACATTATTAAGTAGTAATTAGTGGGGGATCAGTTTATGACTTTAAAACAATAGAAAACCGATCCCCCATTTTATGACCAGTAGAAGCTTTAATTGTTTTCAACTATTATGTTCAATCAGTCAGTTAAATACCAAAAGTGATACACGCTTGGGCGATCATGTCTCAAAAGAGACATAACCGATTGGGCAGAAGTTTATCCCGCAGTAGGTTGCCATTGCTTGCTGCGGTAGACTGGTTGCCGACCAAAGCTATAGAACAGAATCTGTCCTGTTATTTGACCCATAGCTGGAGGGAAGAGAGAGGATTAATACCATTCACAAGGTTATTTGCGTGTAAGTGAATGCAATGAATTTTGACTGGAATTCGAACTCGGCTCTCCGATTTCTTGTTTCGAGTCGATACCAACTGCACCACATCCAGTGGTGTGTTACTATATCTATAATTTATTTGTTTTTCCAACTCCCATAACCTCACTAGCCTTACATAGAGAAAGTTTATCTTAGTTTATGGGCTGTAATTATGAAAACAATTTTTTGCATATTTCTTAAGTTGGAATTTCTACGAATTCTTTCAATGTCTTGTGTTGTTCCTTTTTTTATCATTCCAAGCGGAACTACTATTACTGGTATTCTTCTTCTTCTTCTTCTTCTTATTATTATTATTATTAATGGTTATTCAAAAATAAGTGGAAATGTTTCCTGAAAGAACTAAAGCACGTTTACGCTAAACTAGGCATGTTTACTAAAATTAATTCTCTCTAAGACATTAGAACGTTTCCTCATGTCAAACGAAACTGTATTTTATATCACATTTGGCAGCAGAATTCCTCGTGGATGGTATACAGAATTCTGTATGTTGGTAATGTGTTTTCCTTTTCTTTTTTAATTTGTCAGCATAATTTCTACAAATTGTAAGCACGCTATTTTTTGCCATGTCAACATTTGATAGTGCTTAGTTTTTATTCTCGTTTTCTTTTTCCGAGGCAGTTTAAATTCTGTCTCTTCGTATTTGCCTAAAAGTTAACCATAAAAGATGAACATCCAGAAATAATATCCATTCCTAATAAAATAAAATATCAATTATATTCTGATAGTCAAAAATGATTGAGAAAAAAGTAAAAAATAGACTTTACTGAATAATAGCAATAATAATAACTTCATAAAAACGTGATGCAGATCCGTTTTGCTTTTAGAAAAATATCATTAAAATGTCAAGATCGGCTATTTTACGTTGAGTAACTCCAGTATAGAATCTCTGACAGTATTCTTAAGAATGTTGTTTTTTTGTTTTTTATACCAGAAATGTCTTTAAATAAAGTTGGGTTTACGCAACGACATCTCTCACGGGGACATGTTTAATCTGAGTCTTCCAACTGGAAATTATTCATTTGACAGATAGAAAATTTCGTTATGCTGGAATGAAAGCTGTTCAAAATGTCTGAAAATCATGAAGGTTACAGGCTTTTTAAGAATGTAATAACAGGAAACATAATTTGTGTTAAAAATCAATACGAATCTTCTTTCGACAACATTGCTTGGGATCGACAACGGTAATTTTAGTTTCGTTGGAACAACTGAAAAATGATTCAAACTGAGGCATGAGTAACTATTTAAAATAATTCCGGTTGTGCGTTGTGAATATCGATTGGCAACGACAAATCGGGGTGCTGAGTTCGAATTCCAGTTAAATTCCTTGCATTCACTTATGCACAAATAGTCTTGGAAAAGGTATTAGCCTGTTTCTTCCCTCCAATTATGGGTTAAATAACAAGACAGATTGGGTTCTATAGATTGGTCGACAACTCGTCATCATTTATCCATCACACCCAGATGGTGCATAGGGCAGCAACCTTTTGTTGCTGTAACGAAATGTTTTTTACGGGGCAGGGTTGTTAGCCCTGCACCCAACCCCCAAACCCCAAACCCCAAACCCCAAACCTGGAGGACCAGTGGACCATTCTTGGTCCTTACGTTTACAGCACCTGGTATTCCCAAATGGTCACCCATTTAAGTACTGACTAGGCTCGATGTTGCTTAACACCGGTGATCGGACGGGAACCGGTGTATTCAACACGATATAGCCGTAGACATATAGTCTACTGCAAAAGCAATGTGAACTTACTGCGCGATAATCTTCTGCCCAGTTAATGTCTTTCGAGACATGATCGCCCAAAGGGTGTATCACGTATGGCACTTAACTGACTGAATATAATAGTTGAAAACATGATTTAGTCTTCTTCTACTGGGCATATTATGGGTGATCGGTTTTCTATTGTTATGAAGTAATAAACAGATCCCCTACTAATTATACCTAATGTAATATAATCTATCTCTTCTCCCTCCAGCTATGAGTTAAATGGCAGGACAGACTGGATGGCAACAACTCTACCGCAGAAAGCAAAGTCAACCTACTGCGGGATAATCTTCTGCCCAGTCAGTCATGTCTCGAAAAAAAACATGATCGCCCAAAGCCTGAATCACGTATTGCATTTAACTGACTGAATATAATAGTTGGAAACATACTTAAAACTGCTGCTAGATATAAAGTGGGGGGTCGGTTTTCTATTGTTGTAAAGTAATAAACTGATCCCCCGCTAATCATACTTAATATAATAATGAAATATAATTTATCTCTTCTCCTTCCCGCTATGAGTTAAATGGCAGGACAGATTGGGTTATATAGCCTTGGATGGTAACAATTCTACCGCAAAAAGCAATGGCAACCTACTGCGGGATAATCCTCTGCCCAGTCAGTCATGTCTCTTTCGAGACATGATTGCCCAAAGCGTGAATCACATATTGCATTTAACTGACTGACTGACTGAATATAATAGTTGGAAACCTAATTAAAACTGCTACTAGATATAAAGTGGGGGATCGGTTTTCTATTGTTGTGAAGTAATAAACTGATCCCCGACATGATCGCCGTATGGAACTTAATTGACTGACGATTAACAAACTGTATTTATGAAGCAGATCTTCCAAACACAGATACCAACGGAGACCATAACCGGTTTCTATCAGCATGGTTATATTTTGAATAAATTCAAATATGTTCTTGCGAACTCTCGAAATGAAAACTTTTTTAAACGAAAGAACGATATTATTTTAAAAAATATAACACGAGTGTGTATTTTTTCAAAAGAAACTATCTATTTCATTATTTTTACCACCGAATCAAAGGCTGTTTGTGGCAACATGGCTGAGAAAATTCATTGTTTTCTTCAATAACCATTTATTTCTTTGGGTTTGTATAACAGCCAAAATTGCTGCTAAAAGAATCCATACGATGTAGAGGTGTGATATTGTATTTCTCAATGCGATTAACCCACCTATTTGTGTTTTCGGAAGGTATGTCAATATCGTAAGTAAAAATTATAAGGATAAGGCTAATATAAGACGAATGCCACTTTAAGAATAGACATTAAAATTGCAGTGTTTAGGGGAGCATACACGTGGGAGTCTGTTCTTTAAAATAGCATTTCTACGAAAGAAAATGTTGTTTTAGTGGTGTTTCTCTGTAAATTTGTTATGTGGAGGAAAATTAGGGTGGTTCGACACCGTGGAAGTAGCGGTTTTTTTGAACTGGTTGAACCAAAAGAATGAAACCCATCTGAACATTTGCCATGGAAAATTAAACAGAGTATCGTCAGGCTAGAGTCGTTGCGAGTGGGAAAATAGATAAACAAAGTGAGAATAAATTGGCCTTATAATTTTCACTTTCTACAACACACCTTCCTAAAACACGCCGAGTTCAGTTAAGAGTCTTGAGTTTGGGGCGCCTGTAGCCGTAGGATGATGGTTTAATGTTTCTTAATTCGGCCTTATGTCATACATAACCGAACTTCCTACAGCTCACGAGTTTTATCCAGGATTATCATCATCAGAATTATCAGAAGGTTTTCATCAGAAGGTTGATTGTCGGCAGGCTGGAACATATAGAATTGTATGAAGTAGATTAAGAATAATAACATACATTTTGCATTTTAAAATATTTATTTATTAAAAGGAAAGAATAACGTCAGTTGTAGAAGTTAATGTTCAATTAGAAACATTATTCAGAAGTTAAGGGTAGAGTTCGTGTTCAATGATAAAGAAATATCGGAATTTGTAGAAAAAGTTCATCGCAGTTATTGTTGAAACAGTATATTCGTACGTCCGTTTGGTAGGAATGTCTTTGGCTGGAGAAGAAGTAGTAAAGTAAATCAGCACGCGAGAAGGAAAGAGAAAGAGGACGAATGCCCGAGTCAGCTTGAATCTTCTCTCGTTACATTTTAACTTGTCGTCTTTGCAGCTTCCATCCCCTGACTGACCGATTGACGCTGATGGAGATCATTTATAGTCCGTTTAGACTTTCTTGCAAGTTGCTCCTATTGGTTAGCAAATCAGTTTAACACCGACTTGCGAAATTCGGTTTCGACTTTTTCTTTAATCACATGGTCAATCGTTTTTCTATTTGGGAAAAACCAGGATTTCACACGTCATTGTAAATTTTTGTAAAAGTGCAGAAGGTTGATTTTAATTCTTAATTTCTTATCCACTACACGCCTTAGTGTAATATAACAATCTGGCCCCACCCGAGGAAGTGATGCAAGCGATGGTGTTTTCCGTCGGTGAAGGGGGCGGCGAAGCGACAAGACAGGTGTTTGTGAAATACATCCTGTCGAGGCCGGAGCGGATGTCATTTTGACCTTATTTCCGACAGCGGCGGAAATGGCTACAGAGGCAAACAGATCAGGTGCCTCTTAGAATTACGTGGGCGTGCGTGGGCGAGGCAAAAAACCGGAAGGAAAGTCCCGGTTCTAGAGGACTATATAAAGACCTCAACACACGGATTCGCCAGTAGCAGAGAACGACCAGTGGAAGCAGAGGGACACCACAGGCAAAAACTACACTCCCGTCAACCCATGTGCCTCACCCTCCCGTTCTCTATTCCACACAGTTCGTCGTCATTAATAAAAATATAACCTTATATTTTTATATATGCGTGTTTGTTGTTTTGTCGTCGTACGGCGATATATAACATTAGGGAAAAACTACTAACAAGATAAAATTATATAAATATTAAATCGGGCCATTCGGGTGAAGTACATGAAACTCGACAACGAATACTTTGAATGCTTATACGATGATGATGGCCATGTTACAGTTTTCAAATGCTTATGTACGGTCTGTGAGGTTAAGCAACGTCGAAGCTTGTCTAGATGGGTGACCGCTTGGGAATAACTGTTGTTGTAAGTTTAGATGTTTGTGTGGTGTAATGTTTAATGGTTCGGAATTGCTCAGCTGTGTTTGAAATCAAGTTGGGTGTGTTATTTTCACTTAATCACAAATACCCCTTATAAAAAAAATGAATTCACTTCTTTTGCACCTAATTGTGAGTTATTTTGTAACAATTATATCACTAAGCTTTTTATATTTCCAAAAATAAAATAAATTTTCTAAAACGCGTTTAGTTTTCGGTATGAAATAAAATACAACTGGTTTATAAGCCGCTAAACAAAAAACAACCAATCAGCAATTTTCAAAACCGAGTTCATTCTTCTGTTGTGATAGACGATGAATACACAAATTTGTCTGGCTCTGTAGATTTTGATCAGGAATCCAGCCTTTTTGGTAACTAGAGATGACGCGATAAATCTTCATTTAGGCATATTATTTCAAGAAGTAAGACTCAATAAAACGTAATCTACAGGAAAGACAATTTTTTTCGATTGTTGTTATTATATCGAACATTCTCTGAATTCATAGACACAAGATTTCCAATCATCACATTTGCTCATGACGATCAACTGTTCTTCAATGTTGTATTAAGTATCGTCTTGTCTTTGATAAAAGGTTTTGCCACTTGACCTCAATTACATTTGCCATGTGTTGATTCCCACAGCAGTATATCATCAACAAGATATTTTTTATGCAGTCAAAAGTATCCCGCAAAACTGAATCAATTTTTTGAAACGGCGTTATTCCTCGTAAATTAGATAAGTCACCAGTGAGACAACACTAATTGACTTCTTCTAAAACTGATTTTATGACCTGATACCAAAATATTATCATCTTATCATCTCAACGGAAAATTATTCTATCGCAAGATTTAAAAATTATATGTCATCCGAATAAAATAATAATGATGATGATGACAATTTATGTGCCTTTACAAAGCTTACTTTCCTCACTTGTTCTTTCTTTCTATCTATCTATCTATCTATCTATCTATCTATCTATCTATCTATCTTATTAGCTGTAAAAATCTGATCATCATCTTTCTATATAACTATATTTCTATCGATCTTTCTATCTATCTGAATATGCAAGTGGCTTACACAATCTGGTCATTATCTATCTATCTATCTATCTATCTATCTATCTATCTATCTATCTATATATATATATATACATATATATTATGTTTTATATGTTCTAAAACAAAATTTATAATAAATATTTACAGCTCTATACATTATATATCGAGCACTGTTTTAAATTAATGTTTTGGACGGTGAAAAAATTCTTTCTTCGTTCAGTACTCACTCGGATATATATATATATATATATATATATATATATATATATATATATGTTATTAGCTCTAAAAATCTGATCATTATCTATTTATCTATCTATCTATCTATCTATCTCTATACTAGTGTCTCTCACAATCTTGTCCTTATCTATCTATCTATCTATCTATCTATCTCTATACTATTGTCTCTCACAATCTTGTCGTTATCTATCTATCTATCTATCTATCTATCTATCTATCTATCTATCTATGCGTGTAATGTAACGATTATCAACAGGAAAATGGAATCCTTGAGCTGGAGTTCAGATTACAGCCTTGCATCTCATCTATTCCCTCTCCACTGCAGGATATCAAACAGGATATGCTGGGCTCCATATTCTTTGTCTTAAGTCAGTTTAAAAAATGGAAATTTTAATATACTTAATGATAAAGAAAGTAACTAGAAATGATTTCCCGATCTTTCTGAAGAAGAAATGAAAAGAATCTGTGGAGATCTATGATTACACATGCCATATCATCTACCTCTCTCCAGCTAGGTGTTTATAATAGGGAAGATAGTGTTGTCTAGCCTTGGTTGGCAAACAATTAATGTGTATGTAGTATAAAGGGTGGGGTTAATGTTTTAATATAATTCAATGCGTCCTTGTGGGTGATGAATTATAGTCCACCCTTTACCACAGAAGAAACGTCAAAAGCCTGTCACTACTCTATCGAAATTTTCAATGGCTAATGTTCAAACAAATAAATTCCTTATTTCTAAGAATTCCTATTCCTTTCAGAGGAAGAAACGCGTTATATATATATATATATATATATATATATATATATATTGTCGTTTTATCATTTAATTACGTAACACATAATAATTATTGTTACTCTACTTTTATTTTTTAATGAAATAAAAGAAAAGTTTGTCTTTTCTTTCTTTCGTTTAAATCGTATGTATTTAATCTTATCTACGTGTATATCGAAGACATTTTTTATCCTTGTTTTCGTCTATGTTCAAAACTTTTACAGATATCCATATCCTTAACCGCTAGAAAATTGTTGTGGTGGAATATCCTGTCCTACCCAGGAATGGGTATGGCCAGTTTTATAAGAGACCTAGACGAGAAAGAACTACAGGGGATATCGCTCGAGAGAGATCGTGGCTATACTAGAGTCTTCCTCATTACACAAGAGTGATCAAGATAGTTCGTCATTATCCGAGAGTCGACGTCACTAGGCGGAAATCTACTTCTAAAGACGGACGCATACGTTCTATAAAGAGACGTTGCCTTCTTAATTGTTATTCGTGTTAACTGTTCGTTGACTGTACTTGTATATTGGTTTATTGTAGTGGGGTATAATAAATCTCTATTTATATATTCTCAGTGTTAAGAGTTTTTTCTTGCACTATTCTTTTCTCTGTTTATCCCCTCCAGGGGTACAACAACAATTCTGAGAATATTGTCCGGCAACATTTATTTCAAGATGAATATGACTTATGTGAAGCACTTCTGCAATTCAGAGTGTTTTTCTCCTAAATTGGATACCGACAAAAGCTAAAGAGGTTTATTTTTACTACTATTAATTTCTAGTCGATGGCAGAATAAATTAATTAAGGGTATTGTGCGAACGCAATGGCCTCGGGTAGAATTTGATCTCAGCACCCGAATAAATACTGCGGTAACAGCCCACCCGCCAAGATATTTGCATTCCGTAATTTTTCCCTTATTATTAATTTTAAAATTCTACACGCATTGTACAAGTGAAAAGATCGATGAATGCAATGACCCATATACTCTGCAAAAAATAGAATCAATAAAAACGTTACTAATATTCCAATCAGTTCCTTCAATGGTAAGATCTTATTTCCTTGTTAAAGCAACAGTCTATTGAACAGGTGAAGAGGCTCATCCCTTGTTCTCTATTTAAGATGTGGTTTCCGGCTTTCTCTTTTCCAATCTTTTTACACTTTTCTTTTTTTTCTCTCAGTTGGAGTAGATAGACTAAACTATCGCCCGGTTCACACTCTACCCACGTCTATTGAACAGGTGAAGAGGCGCATCCCTTGTTTCCTGTTTAGGATGTGGTTTTCCGGCTTTCTCTTTTCCACTATTTTACTCTTAAGTAGCCCCCTGCGCATCAGTGGCGTTACCGCCTTGCTTGGGTGATATGATTAAAAAAAGGGTTCGTATTTTGGCCAAATATTAACAGTATTCTTTAAAATTTATTTCCTAATCAGAATTATCGCAACATTATCTTATGAGAAAGACAAAACTGCAGACTTTTTAAGATCTAAAGAAATACAGTTCGTATTTTATATCGATAATCAACTTGTAAAATACTCGCAGCCACTTTATGTAGACGGTGAAAAATAAGAGGCGCAGCTTATGAGGATATGTTAAACCTAGTTTTGAATACGTTGAGATTGAAGGGATCTGAAAAATGCCCTCTGCTATAAAAGACTGGAAGCTGGGTAGAGCTACCGTTTCCCACAATCAGCCAAGAAAAGAAGTTTTGCACACACTCCACATATCAGGTGCCATTAGGTACTCGTAAATTCATGTTTTTTAGCACCGATGTTATAGTTTAAAACAAAAACCTTAGCTATTTAAGCAACAGAAACAAATAAAAACACAAATATGAGGACTCTAGTCTTAATGGAAATAGTGGAAATAATGCTACCGCCTCATTTAAGAAATTTCATAAAGAGATATAAATAAAGTTAAAAAAGTTTGAATTAATAGAGAGTCAAAGTAGAAATCACAATGGAAATATACATAATGGCTTTTTAAAATGTATACACATACACACACATATATTGTCTATTTAGTTAGCATTCTCTCGATTATGCCATTTTCATTAAAATAAGTGACAAAATGTGACGGTTAATTTTTTTATATAATTTTTCATATTTTCTTATAATTTTTTTCATGACAAATTATGTAAAAATAGTCCGAATGTTTTATTTCCCCAGGCGCCTTTGACTATACTTTTAGCAATTATTGCTTTACTTTGAACGGAATATTATATATATATATATATATATATATATATATATATATATATATATATATATATGGGCACCACGGCGTGGTGTAATGGTTAGCAAGGCCGTCTCGCTAGGATCATTAAAATTGAGTACTGAACTCGATCCTCACTGGGTACCGGCAACTTTCGGCCGTGTGTCATGTCTAAGCTACGCTTAGAAAATAAATTCCTCCAGTTTTGGGGTTTGAGCGCTACTATAAAATCAGTTTGCTACGGAAACAAACTGCCCTGCACACCATTGGGTGTAACGGAAAAAGAGTGAGCACGCAGTTACCTTATTCATAGTTGGTATTGTTAAGTGATGGATTCCTATTTTTTATTAAATAATAATGCTTCCATTATTTAAAGCTATTTGTACATTGAGATTATGCGATTATATTTGTATTATCAAGAAGCATGCTAGGAATAGGGTTTGATAGGTCTTCATGTGTAGTCAAAAGAGATCTGATTGAGATATGATAAGAGTTATGTAACGTAAGTCGTCTCGATAGACGAGTTGTGGTATGCCCTATATAATTATCTACGAATTTAGATTGATTAAGGACACAATTCATCAAACAACATGTAGATTCGTGATTAATATTGCTTCTCTGTAGTTTAAAACTTGCAGGGGAATTCATATTTTTCACGACGAGGTTAGCGGTTTTAAATTTTGTTCAATAAATATTTTTTTATGTCAACTAGATTTACGTCTTTCTTATGAAGTTTATAAACGAAGGACAGTGTGGCTTTTGGGTGAAGCTTAGAACGTTTTTAGACACTCTCATATATAAGAGACAAACATCTCTTCATTAATCCGATTAACGGTGTATTTCTATCACGATATCTAGCACTTTATAAAAAACATATTTGCCAAAATTCCGTTCTACGTGTAAATCTCTGAAAATACAGCAATCTTGGCACGAGGCCTCATCACATCATAAATATATATATATATATATATATATTGATTGTTTAATACTTAGATGTTGGTCATAATAGGGTGAGACCATTGCACGTTTGTATTAAAAAGTGTTCAATACAATTATATTGTAGAATTTTTGAATATTTTCCATTTTTAGTAACTCATTTAAAAATGGAATATATATATATATATATATATGTGTGTGTGTGTGTGTGTGTGTGTGTGTGTGTGTGTGTGCGAGTCTTTCAAAGCGTTCTAAGCTTCACCTAGAAGACAGTTTTCTATGAGTTTCCGATATAGTCCCCTTTGATATCAGGGTACTTGGTCAAACGATACTTAAGCATTGCCATGGAAGATTGTGGAGTCCTGGTCCTCCAAATCTCTCGAAAGCACATAAAATCAAGCCATTTTTTCCAAAATGGCAAACAAGAAGATGTAATTTCTGCTTAGAAAACAGGAAGAACTCAGAGCTAAATATGGTAAGTTGGTTGGGGTAGCAATTGAAATCCGACTGTTTCAGCTGCTGCAACCTGTGCAGTGTGAAATGTTGCGTTATCCTGGAGCAAAAGCACACCTATCTTCTCTCTGCATTTTGACTTAATTGCTTCCTTCAGCTGTCTTGATTATGATGTATATTACCGTCCATTAATAGTTCCCACTTTTTTAACTTGTCTACCCTGATTACGCTTTCGGAATCCTCGAATCCTCCTAAAATAATTTCTTCGTTCACAGATCCTACTTGCATAATCTACTTAACAGATAAAGAACTAGAGTGTTGCCACTGTTTGCTTTGAAAATTTGATCCAGGTTCAAAGTGGTGAATCCAGGTTTTATTTTGAGTTACTAATTTGTGATGAAATTTATCATGATTATCTAGTCAGAAAATTGTCCTGGAAATGTCAAGCCATTTCAGTTTCTGCTCTGTTGTAAACATTCTTGTCACTCATCCCCAACATTCCATTTAAAACAGTATAGACCGGACTAGAACTAATGCATATAGCACTTAGCTATCTGCTGGGCAGGAAGACGTTTGTTTTTTCAAAACAACATCTACTTGTTCATTAGTTGTTGAGGTTTTCGGACACCTGAACAGGGGTCATCTTTCGTGCTGTCCCTGCTCTGTTTGAATTACGCTGCCCACTTCTTCAGATCTGTAAGAAGGGGAGCCCTCAGTACCATGTTCACATACATTGTTTTTTAAATAATACTTTGTGGCTGCTCAGGCTTCTGTTTTGTCCATTTGTATATTTTCCGCACACCACTCTATTAACTGTACAGAAATTAAAACACAAATCCGAATTAGTTTTTAAGCTTTAGAAAAAAAGGGAAGCAACTAACTTAGAATTGAATTGAAGAACAGAGCACTTGCAAAACGATTTGGCAAAAGCGAAACTTTACTTAGAGCTATAAGGACGCTGTGGACAATCACGGTGACGTAAATAAGAAAGACCAACCTCAGCCTTGATGCTAGCACATTTCTTATTCATAGAAATAAATCTATAAAACCTCCTGAAGAAACCCTTTTTCTGTCCTTTGCTTGTCGTTTCAAAATATGTTTCATATTTTAATCTCCTTTATTCACTAAATATTTTATATGGAATTTTACATTCTAACATTACTGAAGAGTCACTAAAGGGTGTTATTGTTATTTTCTACCCTACAGTTTTTTGTCACAGATACAATGAGTTGCAAACCTGTCGTTATTTTCATGGCAAATTTTCAGGCGAATTCTTTTCTTTTATCAGTGCAGGCTTTTATAGCTAGGACACTATGCTGCGTGCGAAGAATCGAATTACCCGTATTCTATTTGTAAATATGAATTTCTACTAATATATTTTTTCATGAATCGCTATTTATTTATAAATATATATATATATTGTCATCCGCACACAGATCTGTTTCGCCGTCTCACAGCTCATCAGTACGGTAGGACTCCGATGGCTTTTTTGCCCAGGATTGAAACCCGACCGAAATGGCGTCAGTCGGCGACTCTACCCCTGGGCTATGAGCGTTCGGTGGAAGTAGGCAAACTTTTTAGCACATATCATTATACGCGCCCAATAGCTAGAACGCTCTAATTCATTTCACTGAATGAGCGATACGTACATGCCAGAGTAGCTACTGTTTATCCAAAGTGGAAGAGTAGGAAGGTAAATTCCAAGAACCTGATCCTAATCAATATTTAAAAAAAATTAATATTAAAAAGTGATGCAGGCAGAGAGCTCAATGTATTAAGAATACAGAATTATAATCCCTGTTGACTAGATGTTAGAATATAAATTAAAAGGATTCAATTTAAGTTTTAATCTTAATTTTACCCTAACGTTAACCTCAAAAAGTATTTTAACTCACCTACCTTCCTATCCCAAGCTCCTTTAATTGCCTATCTTTAGAAAATATGGATTCTTTTAGTAAACCCCTTTTTCCTTGGTTAATACATATATGTATATATATGTTTTTTCTCTAATATTTTTTCTCTAATAATTTTTAAAGTGATAACTTCCTGTAATTAGCATTTAACTCGCTTCTACCTAAAAGCTTTAATCGAATAAAATTTAAAAAAATTTTTAAATCTTATATTGAAACCCATTCCTTCTCGCCTAAATACACCTATTCAAACAGCCAAAAATCTTAACTTTAAAAAGTAAATTAACTCATTTAGTTGTCTATCTTTATAAATTATGAACTCCTATTCCTCCCCTTCCTAAATATACCATTTCAACACCCTGTAACCCCGCGACTACCAGCTCTGTCCTTTTCCACTTTGTGACCGTTGTTAACCAAAAATCCCTCCACATTCTAACTCAGGGCCTTCGCCATTTAGAAAAACAATGTCGCTGACGTGACAGTCATACATCTTTTACCCGCTTCCTGATGTCCCATATAACCTGTCACTTTTTCTCATAACTTTACTCCTATGAAACAGTGGCAGTAAAATGCCTTTCTTGGGACGATATGATTATAAAGAAAAAATATCTGTTAATTAAGTTCGACTGCCTTTTTAGTACTGAACGTGCCTATCCGTACGTTACTAACACGAGTTTGTAAAACATATATATATATATTCTTAACCTGAGGGGCGCTAATGCGATGTAGTCTTTGTATAACCAATAAACGTTTTAGACTGCGTTGGACTTGAAACCTGAACGCTTAAGTTAATCACATGTGAATATAACAAGGACAATAAAATGAATGTTCTAGTCTGAAAAGAACGTTTCATTCTCGTAATTATATTTCAGAAATCTATTTAGTTAACACATACATTGTAACCTTTACCAATTCAGAAAGTTTCTGTGAAAAGGCCTCTTTACACTTTTAGCTGAACATGTAGACAATTATTCACACTGTTCGCTCTTTTACGGTTGAAGCGACACCAGTATTACGAATATTTATTCGCCGTTATTTATTTCAAATTTTATATTCCATAAACGCTTCCATTTTAACTTTGTCGTTACAGCGTCGCGTTCTCTTTTATTTGCCAATATTTGCCTTATTTTCACAAGCGTATAAGTGCATGCATTTTATGTCGAGTTCGTCCAGACAAGATTAGCAACAATGTGCTTTCGCTCACGGATTATGAGAGAAATATTACATCTACATATGCTATTATTAGGGGTCAGGCAACATCAATTTCGGTAATCGCTGCCCTCTCTTGGTCATCCCAGACCCCCGTAGCAAAGTTAGATTTTATTACGAGTCTTTCATTACTGCTAGTCGACTTGAATCCAACAGAGTGTTTGGCTGCTGGCGACCAGCAATAGAAATTGAATGACTAAGTATACAGGGTGTCTCCTCCGGCTCAAATCTTGCACAAGATATTATTCCGTAACATTTATGTTGTCGTATAATATAAACAAATCAACGGTCAGGCTGCAGGGAGGGCGGTTTTAGAACTGCCAATCAGATAATCTGTTGGGAAAAGTAACAATGTCCATTTCTGCTATCTCCAGGGCAGCTAAAGAAATGCAATTCACAATGACAGTGGCATCATTTTTTTTTCTTTCTAGTTTTCTGTCCGTCCTTATGGTGTATAAATTCAATAATTTACAGATGAATAAGACGCGTTTGCAAGAAGGTAGAGTCTACAAGACTTTATTGCAAGAAAATTATATCGTGGAATACAACTTCTAGCCAGAAGTTCTGGAATGAAGAATAGTAGTTTCTTTTTGTTTTTTGTTTTTTGACAGCCTTTTTTAAGTCTATTAATATGTTTCAGCCGATGCATTCTATGGGCTTTCTAGGGTTGATAGTGTCTGTAGTACCTTTTGCCAATTGCGTGATACTTAATATCTTACTGTTCTTGAAATAAATAACAACAGCGTCTCTTTTAAATAAAACTAGATTCTAATGTTTTAAACAAGGCACCAAGTTGAATATGGTTTTGAGTAAAACTAGCTATATATAGAACAGCTTCACCAAAATATATATTTGAATGGATTATTAGAAATTATCTCAAAAGAGAGGTTGCATTTTCGAAATCTGTCCAAATAGTATGCAGCTACCAGAATATTTCAACCGATGTATTATACGGTCTTTCCAGGGTGGAAGTAGCGTATGCTGCTTTTTAAAAATCACTTGATACTTAATGAGTTAGTATTCTTTTCAAAATTAAATAATTGTTGAATATCTTTTACAGGAAACTAAATGTAGCTGACACTTGAAGCAGGCCGAAAACATCAATCGACATATTTTGATGAAGATACTAGTTTGAATAATGCTCTCAAAAAAGAATAATTAAAAAGCGTTTTTGAAGACAATAGCGCCTCTGGGATCTTTAAACTACTCACTATGAGAATTCACAGATGTATTTCAACGTTCCTCTCACTGATCGGAACGATACGTCAATCCCTGTTTAGGGATTGTTATTAGTTGTTGACCCACGTTCTCTTGAATTATACCCTCTGTATTGAATCTGCCTCTTAAGAACAGGGACAACAGAAATCTCAGTGAGGCTTACATAGACGATAGGGAGTAGCTCTGATGTACCCGGGTAATGCAACTGAACTAAAGAACAAAATCTAACTGAGTGGGGCAAGAATAAACGAATCTTACGTATATAATAGTTACGCAATGCAAGAAATAAAACTAAATATACCTGTTCCAGCATGGTATGTATGATAAACTACAATTAATCTTTCTTTACTATTTGTTTATCTAATTCAAGCCTTGTGAGGCATTCAAGAAAGTGGATTACTGGCTAAGATTTATGGTTGCAAGATCACGTGGTAAGAAGCTAACATTGAAAATGGTAAGATTGTATGGTGACCAGGAACACATCCTATCGAGTGTCTATTTCAGGAAGTAGTGGTTCTTGGGAAGAATCTCGCCAGATTAAAGTTTCTTTATAGGAAAAGAATACAAAGTTAATGGGGATGTTCCCTATAAATATCGTGTCTAAGCTGTCAGGTGAACAATAAATCATTAAGTGTAACGAAATTTCTAATGAACACCATACGGCACCATCCAAAAGGAAAGACCGTAGAACGCATCGATGATTGCGTACAATATGGAGAGCCTACAAAAATTTACCCTCAAGGGAGTGTAACTGTAGAACTCAGCTCGGAATATTTTTCATAAAAATAGTGATAGAGATTAAAGAGTAGTAATAAATTTATCATCTACACTGACATGTTGTATCAAGACTATAACATGTTTTGTAGATATTCAAAATGTATACGTATCTAGAACATTGTCTTGATTCTTTCGCGTTTTTTGAAAAAGTCCAGCTTATATTTCGAGATTCTTGAAGAAATAGCAATGTTTTTGTAGTCTTTCGTGTCAAGATATTTTTTGTATTCAACCCGAGATTTCTATTCACGTTTTTTTGTTATTGATTAGGGTTAGAAATGTTGTTGCTTCTCTTCCACTGAAAAATATTTCCATCGGCAAAACAACGGCAATATGAAGCTGAAATTTGTTTACGTCTTCCAGATGGATACTTTTGATTTTGTTTGGCTAACCTAATAATTACAGTTACGTACGAAGAAGCTCTTCTATAAAAAGGAATTTCACTGAACTACATGAAAAATAAGTATTAAAAGAATCATTTTTCTACCAAAATTAGAATTTAGATCAACAAAGATAAACAAAATATGGACATCTTTTGTAGCAAGTAACAATATTTGTTAAAGTTAGTGACACAAGACAATGAAAAAAAAAGTGGCTCGTCATTTCCGTTGTCAAGAATTTCTAAAGTGGAAGTAAATGTTTATCTGTCTTGAAAAACAGTATTCATAGTTTTGACTTCTATTATCTTTCGTCTTCATTATTTCTTTTCCCCTCATGAAGTTGACGACAAAAGCTATTCACAATGCCTTGTCTTTTGTAGCGCCTGAGATATCATATATATTTTGATATGTTTTCTAAACCTTATTATGTCCTCATTTACTCAACATAGCTATACAAATTATGCGTGGTTTTATTCTGTCTCTCTCGATTTCAATATGCCCTATAAATAACTGATTCTCTGAGCCCACTTTCCTCATTATGTGCCTTAATAAGATTAACTGTCTTTTTCTGATGCCACCATAAGTGTCACTTTGTTTTCAGTTTCTCTACACCTCGAACCACACTAATAGCTTTCAAATTAAATTTAGTATTTCTTGTCTTTTGTCATCTGAATTTAATTAAAACTTTTCCCAGCTGGTTTGGACAATATGACAAAACATTTGTGAATTTTTCATTACTTTGTGTTACGTCATTCATTTTTATTACATATTCGACTGTTTTTAGATGAACTACGAAGATTTTGAATGAAAATAGCCCATCTAGATATTTAAAAAACAAAATTAAGGCAAACCATACTTGGTGACCATACCTTCAGTATCTATTTAACAGAAAACCATAGTAATTTTAAACCATATCAAAAGCTTTGGTCTATCAATTAAACCGGATGTTTTTGCCGATGGACCTTAATTTACCTGGAAAGATATCTTATGAGCGACCATCAAAGCTGCAGCAAAAGCAGTACAAACTTGTAAAAAAATGACATATTCCATGACTAGCAGTTTTGAAGTTATCCTTAAAATAGCACCCTTGAAATAATAACTTATGTCAATAAATCTTATAAAATTATATTGCAATAATTATATTGTCGAATAATGAAAAAAAAAAAAAAAAATATATATATATATATATATATGTGTGTGTGTGTGTGTGTGTGTGTGTGTGTGTGTGTGTGTGTGTGTAAAAATGAAGCCAGACACGTTAATCCATGGTTCTGTCTTCATTTTTACATATATTTGCTCTATATGTATTTATCTACATATATATTTAGAGCTCTTCAAAAGAGTTATCCTACCACTTTATGTACAGGATGTTCCTTTAAATTCTTCTACATCTACACCGCATGTTGTTTTATATATATATATATAAGTAATCAGGCCGGTAGAAATAGATATATAAATATACTGTTTGACTAAAAACAGTATATATACAGGAATACAAGTATCGATTAAAAATAATGTTCAAACAAATAATTTCAAAATATCAGTTGTTACACCATTTCGTTAATCTTCGGGATTTTCAGTAACAATACATCCACACACACACACACACACACACACACACACACACACACACACACACACACACAGTATCAATATATATATATATCTAGAGTGAGCCAAAACCTACCGCGGTTTCACACTACGGATCGTCAGGGCAAAGCCGCGGTTTCACACTACGGATCGTCAGCCTTTGCCCTGAGTATCCGTAGTGTGAAACCGCGGTAGGTTTTGGCTCACTCTAGATTTTTGTGTGTTTTTGCTCTACTATTGTATCTTTTCGTACTTTGTATTGAGCACTTTTTCTTGTGTTTGGTTCCGTTTGGGGTTTTTTCTTTACTGCGGAGTATTGAATGTTTTGTTCTTGTTCCGCGGGTTTCTTTTTTTTCTCCCCATTTATCCGACGTCTTAGTACACCGGATTGTAACGGATTTAGGTTCTGTTTGTTAATGGTTTTTTCGGAGGTTTATTTTAGTATAAATTTACGGCCTGCATACTTACAGAGTCTATTTAGTTATTATTATTATTATTATTATTATTATATATATATATATATATATATATATATATATATATTGATACTGTGTGTGTATAGACTGATTTATTTGTCTGTTACGGAAAATCGAAGTATTTGAATAATTAGGAATGAAAATTTTAAAAAACGACATTTGCACTGCTTGGCATTCGCACCGGAAGCGCCAAGAGGAACATTTTGGTGTCAATCAGAAATCAAAGTAGAGAATTTAGTATGAGTTGGATGAGTCTAATGATGATTATGAAGGTACTGTATTTCGGAAAATACATTTACATGCAATATCCGTATGTTTAAAAGCAATGATATTGACCTCATTATCCTGGTTGATGCAAGTGTTTTTCAAGCTTCAAATTACCTTCTTATTCAAAAGATATGTTAGTTTGCACTGAAGCCGAATCATAGGTAAACTACTGATGTCTGTTTAAATCCTTTCACCAGTGCTTAATCCGCATCATCTACTAAGTACAGCTAAATGAACATTCCACATATAGTAAAAATAGATGCCATAATCCAGGAGACATACAAACACGCTTCAGTTCATTTGTGTAGTGCGAAAGATTTAAAATCAAAGAGACAGTTGAAATTTACAGAAAACGCATAGAAAAGATGACAGCTAAATAAATATTTCTTCCGAGTCGAAGAAGTAAACACGTTAAGCATCTCTTTTGTCTTTAATATCCCAACATTAAAACATTAAACCCATTAAACATTAAGCATTAAACCCATTAAAGCACATAATGAAGGGACTTTGCATGGAAAAGATGACAGCTAACAGAAATATTTCTTCCGACTCGAAAAAGTAAACACGTTAAGCCTCTCTTTTGTCTTTAATATCCCACCACTAAACCCATTAAAACATTAAACCAATTAAACATTAAACATTAAACTCATTAAACATTAAACCCATTAAACATTAAAGCTATTAAAACACATAATGAAGGGACTTTGCATGGAAAAGATGACAGCTAACAGAAATATTTCTTCCGACTCGAAGAAGTAAACACGTCAAGCATCTCTTTTGTCTTTAATATCCCATCATTAAACCCATTAAACCCATTAAATATTAAACACATTAAACATTAAACACATTAAAACACATTAAAAGAGTTTTTATATATTCAATTAATTATCATGGGTTTGGGTAGACACGCGCAAATATTGTCTTAAATATACAATATACCAAAAAATTCAATCTCTCAAATACGCAATATGCACAAAAAAATTCTCAAATTACAGAACATGACGAACTGATTCTCAAATGACAGAATATAACGAACTGATTCTCATATTGTCATTTTCTTCATAATTTTTTTCTTTTTTTTAAATGAAACAGTAAGGATTTGTTCCGCTTTGATATAAATCATATTTTTAAACAATTCTTTGCTATTAAGCAAGACTCAGAAATGAAGAGGAAGGACGTACAGTTTGAACTTGGTACTGCATGACATTGCTTTTTTTCTTTAATTGTTATGAATAAAACGATTTAATCTGTACGTCAATATAAAGCATCTTTACAGAAATGTATTTATTTCCATCAAGGACGAATTCAGCAAATAATCACTAGCATTAGAGAATCGAAATACGTTAGACGTTATTGAATCGTCAAAAAAAAATAAAAGAAGCCTTGTCCTAGACACCCAGTAGTTAATAGTTGTCTCGTGTACACTGTGCGAAGATAACGTCTGACATTTCTTGATTCACGTATCTTTTGTTGAGTCGACCAGACAGATTGGCAAGACTAGCGAGAAATCAGTAAACTGGAATATAAAGAACTGACAATAAGACGTATAAACGGAACTCTAACTGCCTCGGTCGGCGCACTCTGATTAGCCGCGTTGCCTTCAACGACATATGTCTAATGTTATCGACTTTTATTGCCTTACTTTTTTCTCGTATTTTCCGCCATCGTTGCTTATTTATCAGTCTGACAAAGAGAGAACAAAATTGTGTACCTGATCGGTATAGAAGATTTCCCGCAAAGTGAACGTGACATTTTGCAGAGAATTCAGTCAGTTCAAATAGTGGAATGTAATTACTGAGAAATATAAAAGGCATCATCTGAATACAAAGTTTCGTTATGACTGGTTTTACATAACGGGGGATTATTGCAATCTGTCAGATCTGAAATGAAAATGAATGAAACAGATTAAAAAATGTTTTCTTTTCAATGAATAACAGCCTCAAGATCTATTATGGAAGAGTATTGCCGTATGATGTGAGTGATACGGACCTAAACGGAATATATGCATTTTATCTTTTTTTAACCGTTTCAGCAAAGCAAGGTGATACCGCCACAGATGAGCAGAGGGCTGCATAAGAGCAAAAGTTTAGACAAGAGGAGAGTGAAGAGAAAGATGGACCAGTTACAAGGGGTGTCAGAGAAAGGGCAAGAGAATGATGGAAACAGATGTGAAGATAGTTGCGAAGTCAGAGAGAAATGAAAAGAACAAGATATACAGGGTGATGTAGAAATAAATAAAGTAAAGTGGATAAGAGATGGGAATTGACATTGCATTTAAATACCTGGAGGTTGTAGCCGTCAGAAAAGCAAGTATACGAAAGGGTGTTCCACAGGCGGGGACTGCGAGAAAAGAAGCTCTGGGAGAATAATTTATGGCTGCATTTGGTTGCTCTAACTGTAAATGGATGGGACCTTGTAGCCACACTGATTGCACGAGTAAATTCTTGTGGAGGAAGCCATGGAAATATTTGTAGAATAGACAGAGAGAAGCCAAAAGTGGCTGGAGTCTAGCTGCCAAGTCGGGATCTATTACGTTACGGATTCTCGTTTGGAGCCTGTCGAGTACACTGAGATGAATAGTAGGGACACCTGATTAGATATGACAGTAGTACTCAACGCACCGATGGATGGTTATGAAGTGATTTAGATTTTAGTGTTCAGGGAAGCAACCCCGCGGGACGTGGTTTCATAACGTAACAGTTCTTGTGAAAAAGTAGTCATAATTAAACGTCTCGTTTATAAATGAAAGCCCTCACTGTAAAGAGCTGAACATTTGTAACTAGAAAGTGAGGCTCGTTAGATATTGTAATACTGATAGATGGTTTTAACATAATGCATTAAAAATCAATTGAATATTGAATAGATTCTGGAATAAACGCCATCCATATTTGAGTTATGATTCTGATTGTGTGATTGTTATTTATGGCCAAACTTTAATTTTAGTCGTTGCATATATAATTTTTGTCCTCGATTAGCTCTGATCCGATATCGGCGTATCGATTTCCGATATCGGCAGGAAATCGGAAAACATAAGTAGCTCATGACTGAACTGGAAACCTAAGGAATATTTTTGGTGGGAATCGGATAAAAATTGTGGATGTGTATAAAGTAGATACAGATAGACACACAAACAAACATCTTGCCTTTTATATATATAGATAAGAATAATAATTGTTAAATACATATAAGGATATCAAAACGTTTAATACCATATTCATAATGTTTTATTGAGAAAACACAGACGATGTAATTAAAGTTGATAGTATATTCGAAAGAAAAAGGTGTTTAGTAAGCAGGCCACATTAAGACTGAGAAATAATAATTCCAAAAAATTAATGTAGTTATGTTTTAATAAAAATGTCAGTCAGTTATGTGCCATACGTTATAGACGTTTTGCGCGATCATGTCTCGAATGAGACATGACTGACTGAGCAGAAGATTAATCGCAGTAAGTTGCCATTACTTTTTGCGGTAGACTGGTTGCCAGCCGAAGATACAGAACCCAATCTGTCCTGTTATTTAACCCATAACTGGAGGGAAGAGACAGATTAATACCTTTCGCAAGGGTATTTGTGCGTAAGTGAATGCAAGAAATTCAAATGGAATTGGAACTCGGCTCTCCGATTTCTTGTTCCGAGCTGAGATCGACTGCACCACAACGCACATCCCTTCATAAAATTCATTTTGTATTTTACAGATACTTTTTTTGGTTTTTCATATAAAAGGATCTTTAACATACAACAAATCAGTTTATTATTTTGAGGTTTGATATCCAAACTTTCTGGCTTCTCATATTGTTATTGCGTTGCAATTCAGTTTTACCATCCTTATAAAATATTTACTTTAGCCAACAATAAAACAGCAGCAGCTGAATGTGTTTAAAGAGCATATTTCTCTTGCCTTCTTTCAATATTTTTGAATCCGAATCTTCTATAGACAAATATAAGACTCTCCCATTTACAAAGAATTGGGGTTTCATGACAAACACTAACACAACCTTTCATTTTCTTTTTATTAGATTGACAAAATTTAGCAAAGAAGATTGGTTCTTTTCTGAAATTTCCCAAGGGAAAACGGAACGAACGCTCGTGCAAATGAATGTTTACTTTTGCTCACTCGAATATATTTTTTGTCCTTAAAGAAACCAAAAAATTCAATTTTCTTAATTTTTTCCATAAAATTAATCATGACTTGGACGAGGTGCTTCATTACCTTTTGCTTATATATATATATATATATATATATATATATATATATAATTCCAATTATATCTTACATAAATATATAACAGCTTAAGTTTTAATAGTCATGGTATGGTATACTGGCATATATATATATATATGTATCAATTGTACATTGCGACACGGAAATTTCTATGTTTGAGATCTATAGAAGATTTATCACCTGTTACCGATTTAGATTTGTATTTCTTCTAAATTCTTTTCTTTCGCTTACAGTTTTATGTATCTTAGCAGCATTATCGCCTTGCTTGGGGTGAATTAACAAAAAATATTAAATAATATATTTTATAGAATGCGCGAACTTTTTAAAAGTTTTTAATTACACCAGAAAATATATATATCGAGTGAATGGCCTGTGTCAAATGTAAAAGGCCGAAATGCCAAACAGAAATTTCTATGTTTCGAGATAGATTTTCATCATCAGGCAATCTCGAAACATAGAAATATCTTTTTGGCATTTCGGCCTTTTACATTGGACACAGGTCATTCACTCGATATATATATTTTCTGGTGTAATTAAAAAACTAAAAAATGTTCGCGCATTCTATAAAATATATTATCTAATATTTTTTGTTTATTCACCCCAAGCAAGGCGATAATGCTGCTAAGACGCAAAAAACTATAAGCGAAAGAAAAGAATTTAGAAGAAACCCAAATCTAAATCAGTAACAGGGTCTAAATCTTCTACAAAATTCTGTCACCGCTTTATTCAACGAGACATTCTAACAGTCAGAGAATATTATGCAAACAGATGCATGTTGGGATCTATTTCTATCCATTCCTCGGTAAGAATCGCCATTTATATGTTATTTCTTGTCTTGAAGTCCGAACGCAGCGATCTTTCTCTGTATCTAGTTTATTTGCTTAATTTTTGTATCTTTTGCCTGATGATGGTTGTTTGGAGTTTTATGGCATATCAACCACTATAGGTTATTTAATGCCAAATCCAGCCTATATATTAAATATATATACTTTGTAAACACAATTTAAGGATAATGTCCTTGAACCACGGCGCGTTTATTCTTACTCCGGTAAATGATTTCAAATATTTCTATCTAGCATGAGTTAGTTATTTATATCAAGTAGATTGATTTATTTGCATGGCAAATTGATGCAGTTTTTCCACTACCAGATTTATTTACAGTGGGTAGAGATCCAGTGTAGTATTATCCAACAATAAGTTGATTGTTTGGATTTTTATGGTATATCAACCTTGATCGGTTGAGTATTCTGTGTTATGACGAGATATTATATTTTTGGATATAACCCTGTCTCTCTCAAGAAAGAGAGAACATCACCCATTTCCAGCTTCTCAAACAAATGTCTTATATTATCCATTTTAAAATACCGCTCTCTGGTTCTAGCTAGCGTGCCACATTCCATCTTTTGCCTGATTACTCTTGCTTTGACTACTATTTTCATGCATATGCTGTTTTCTTAGTATTGTTCTTTACACTGTGCTTTTCATTCTCTCCTTTCAGCATATGAAAACAAAATTGGTTATTTTGTTTGTTTAGAATTTTAGCATTTTACATTTGACACAGGCCAATCGATATATACATTTTCGAAATAATTAAAAAACTGTAAACATGTTCGCGCATTCTATAAAAATATATTATATATTATCTTTTGTCAATTCATGCTAATAAGTTGATAATGCCGCTAAGACAAAAAGCTATATGCGAGAGAAACGACTTCTAAACCGGTCACAGGGTATAAATCTCCTACAAAATTCCGTCACCAGTTTATTTAGGGAAATATTCTAACGGTCAGAGAATATTATCCAGGCAAGCAAAGGAAAGCGAAACAGCGCGTAAGTTACTTAAGGAAAGTAGGAATTGATGGAAAATGAAGACGAATCGACAGTACAACTTATCGAGTAAAAACCTGTGGAGAGGCTTGATCAGCTATAACTAGAAAGGAAATGGCACCTCAGACAGTTAAGTGCCATACGCAATACAGGAATAAGTGATCGAAAGAGACATGACTGACTGGGCAGAAGATTATCCCGCAGTAGGTTGCCATTGCTTTCTGAGGTAGGCTGGTTGCCAGTCAAGGCTAAAGAACCCAATCTGTTCTATTGTTTAACCCATAACTGGAGGGAGGTGACGGATTAATACCTTTCTGAAGGGTATTTGCGCGTAAATGCAAGGAATTCAACTGGAATTCGAACTCGACTCTCCGATTCCTCCTTCCCGTCAATATCCACTGCACCACAACGCACATCATGGCACGTAAGAGAATATAAACCTTATAATATCTGTCTCTCACTCTCTCTCTCTCTCAATATACATTTACAATCTGACATGTAACTTAATCTGAATATCGAAACCAGAACTGTTTTGAATGATCTTTCAGCAGTAGGTATCTGCTTTTACTCTTGGCCTTTCCTTAGCGAAATAACAAACGATGGAGATAAACAACCAACGAAATAAAACGAAACTAGCTCAACAAAAAAGCACTTAATCCTGTCAACCTTACTTTCTCCAATATTCGTGGTATTTGCACTAATTTCTTTCATGTGGAATCCTTTCTTTCCAAACATTATCCAGATATCCTAGCTCTCTGTGAAACTAATCTTAACTCTGAAATCCCCCTCTGAATTCTTTAGGAATGATTCTAATATCCATATGCTTTGCCTGAGAGTTTATGTCCGAGAACAGCTCCTGCTGGCTAGGGACCCTCTTTTGAATTTCTTAAATAAGGGCACATGTGTCTCTGTACTAAACTCAGTCAGCTATCTCTTCTTTTTCAACCTTTCCAATTTCTCTCGTGACTGCATCACGCTAAACAGTCTTTCTGATAATATAGACAAGGCATTCTTTCTACACACTTTAGCACAAATCGGTTTGTGTTTGCTGATTTTAATGTCCTCCTTTTGCATGGTGGTCATCTCTACACGTTTCTCCATCTCACTGATAGACACGCTTCTCTTCTCAATATCTTTTTACCTCTATTAATGGTTCACACGGTAAACTGCAGCTGTTTCCTCTCACCAAATCTGATCATGCTGTAGTTTCTGTAAACATTTACTTCCGTTCTCTCACCTTCTACAAACAGAACAAATTTCGCTGCTTGCATCTTATTCCGTGCCTTTATTCTTGACGTCCCTTACAATGAAGTCCTTTGTCGTTTTGAACTGGCTGGCTTCCAGATCCTTTCTCACGAACACAGGTGTCCTCAAGTTTCTATCATGGGCCCTACGACTCTTCTGATTTTAATCAATAGTCGTAATTATATCATCAGACCATAAGTAGGCATTTATGCAGAAGAAACTACCATTTACTCGTGTCTCAATAGAAAATCCCTCAGAGTTGACAAAGTAATCCTGGCTAAACAGGGCCTCCAATCAGTGTTTAACTGGAGCAAGAAATGGAAATTTTAACGCCTCAAAAATAGAATAGAAAAATAAAATAAAATAAAATAAATAAATATACAAACTGCTCTCATTTAACCACCATATGATTTTTGATGTTTGAATGATTGATGCTTACGTACATATACACATGCATATATACACACACACATATATTGTTGGATTTTCCAATTTCTAGATTATTGATTATGTTTATGAAGTTATTTTAAAAGCAATGAAATTGTTTTGTTGTGCTGGGCATTTTTACCTTTTAACCAACAAATAAATATACAAAGCTACCATAACAAATAACACAGACGAGAAGAGAAAATACTTTAAAGAAAGGTAGAGCAACCGCCAAATATCATTTAAAAGATACACAAAAGTACACAAAAAATACAACACTATCGAAAAACCATATAAACCAAGAAGAAAATAATTCCCCAATAAATCAAATGGGTATCATAAAAAGAGCGCTCTAATACAATATCGATAGTAAAACTTAGCAATAATTAGTTTAAAATCCAAATTAAATTATTAAACAAGAAAAATGAAATAATGTATGAATGTAGGTATATAAATAAATACTTACTTGATGTTGGAGCTAGGCGGGAGATATTCCACTATAATTCATGTGAATTTATTTTTAGCTTTCTTTTTGCGTCTGGATGATGCTATGATAAAAGTAATGGAATCATTACTAATTAAAAACAATTAACACGCGATATCAACTACGAACACGCTAACAACGTGCTGACCGTGTTCGGAGCATAAAAACATTCACACTTCTCCACAAATATGCATAACAGTACACACATTCTGCTACATGTAAAATAAAATCCACCCTCGATGGTATAGATGAAAATATAGCTGAAAGCGCTCGGATAAAAACATTCGGACAATTTTTATATAAAAGTGATGACGAACAAATTCAGCATTGATTAAGGTACAAATTACATTTTCTTATATATATATATATATAAGCGTTTCACCTCGAGCAAGGCATTTCACTGCCACTATTGCGCAGAGGGCTACATAGAGTGGAGAAAGGATGGTTAGATATAGGAAATGTCAGAAGGTGGGTGATAGGTGGGTGATAGGAGAATGAGGGTTGGGTAGATGTTGAGAGTGTTGGGAGAATAGTTGAATTGTGGGATACGAGGTGTCTATTGACCCTACATTTAAACACCTGGAGATTGTAGCTGTCGGGAAAGCAGATATGTGGAAGGGAGTTCCACTGGCGGGAAGCGCGAGAAAGAAGCATATAAATAAAATAATAGAATTCGAACTTTAAAAAATAAACAAATGAAATAAATTTGCTATAAAATACAATTATAGGCGCATAAACTTAAACAATTATCAATAAAAACTTAATTAAAAATCCTACTTTCTACAATTAATACTTACAATTTTAATGACAGAACCGAAGCAAATATGAAAAGTTAAAATTAGTGAAAATAAAAACATGCATTCGGGTGTATCCCAGTATATCTACGTATGCGTGTGTATATGCAGGCATATGTTTTTTTTTTTTAATCATATCACCCGAAGTAAGGCGATAACGCCACTGATGCGCAGGGGGCTACGTAAGAGTAAAAAGATTAGAAAAGAGAAAGCCTGAAACCGCATCCTAAACAGGAAACAAGGGATGAGCCTCTTCACCTGTTCAATAGACGTGGGTGGAGTGTGAACCTGGCGATAGTTTAGTCTATCTACTCCAATTGTATAGACATATACGAATGTGCGTGCACCCATATATGTAATTATATAAAAACGTCAACATTTTAACATTAAAAACCGTGACACATCTAAGAAAAATACAATAATTCAACACATGTCAAATTCCGAAAAAAAATACAATAAAGAGAAAAATCTTGTACACACATCTACAAAACCGTTATGAGCAAAACTACAGAGATTTAAACACTAACAACATAGACTAATAATATAAAGGAAAAATATAAAAAATATTAATAGTAAATTGTGAGAAAACCCTGAACAATGGCGGGATAGATCTTCCTACGAACATCTAGATTTAGGATGCTAAAGGAAAGATCAATCAGCTGAAGTGGCAAACGTTTACTTAGAATAATTATATTAATGCTCGATATTTGATATTGAGCAATTTATTACAAAATCTGCTTCCTTTCCATGGCTTTCCATCATTATTTCCCCTACTGTCAGCTACTTTGGCTTCACACAACCGCCCATAATTTTACTATATATATATATATATGCTGTTAATTACAAATTTACAGATTTAAGAAACTGTGTCTGCTATTTCCTGTCTGTTATCGTTGCATAGCAATGTTTTATACCAAAAAAGTTAAAGTCATCTTTGGTAGATCTCGTTATGTTAACGTCCCTGTAACCTCTCTGAAGATGGCTCATGTGAGCCGAAAGCTTAGAACCATCATAACAAAAAGATATCCAAATGTTGGAGACATTTTGTCTTTATTTTCACCTGACATTAAAGCCAAAATACGATGTTTAGAACGGCTGATGATTACACATAATAGACATTCATTGTCTGTTATATTTATCAATATATGTTTAGAGAATTATCTGCTGCCTCGATACACTATATATATATATATATATATATATATATATATATATATGAGTAGTAAGAACCGATGTAATGACACTCCACAGTTTGTAGGATTTTCTTTTAAACAGTCATCGATTTATATAGTCGTACTATTTTTATTCTTGGAGTTTTTTATAAAAAATAATTTTGCTGCACAGAAGCTAAAGTGTTTTGGTGCTATATCACGCACCTCATCAGGCAACATGTGACTGATTGTAAGATTTAGGGAATGATATATATGGATATTTTAACCCATTGTTACCTTATTTTGGTGGGTTTGGCTAGATATATTAATGATAATTTAAGTTAACTCCGGGATTGGAGAGGGCATGGGAAAATTTGAGAAGAAACTACAAATCAACAAATTGAAATGATATATAGGGGAATGGAGTGTGGTGTTGAAGCTAGGCGGGAGATATTCCATTATACTTCAGTTGAATTTATTTTTAGCTTTCTTTGTGCACGTGGATGATGCTATGATAAAAGTAACGGAATCTGTATTAATTAAAAAAAAAAACAACACTCGATATCAACTACAAACACGCTAGCAACGTGCTGACCGTGTTCGGAGCATAAAACATTTACACTTCTCAACAAACTTATATAACAGTACACACATTCTGTTACATGTAAAATAAAATCCATCCTCGATGGTATAGATGAAAGTATAGCTGAAAGCGTTCGAATAAAAACATTCGCACAATTTATATATAAAAGAGATCACGAACAAATTCAGCATTGAATAATTGCTCTAGGAGTTTCCCAAAAATCTGAAGAAAGTTAATACACTGATAGTTTTAAGAATCGGACGGCTCAGCGCCCCTTAAAACTGGTACAACAGATGACCACTTTTAGCATGCAGAATAACAAGAGGAAGCAAGCAATTGATTTTAAAGTTTTGAGAGAACAGAAACCAGTTCGGGAGCACACTTATTCACTAATACTAGAGAGATAACATCTAGTCCAGATGCTTTGTAGAGATCTCGACTAGTGATGAAAACAGAAAACATGGAAGTGGTTATATGCATTCAGAGAATCAATGCTAGGAGATAAGTTAGTCAAGGGTATTTTGGATGAGTCTAGAACAGACTTTGAAAAGAATGTACGAGCAAAGCATTCAGCTATATGAGCAGAGAATGATAAAACCTCAAATTAATTGAAGAGGGGAGGAAAATTGATTTGTAATAGGAATGCCAAATAAATTAATTTACGTTAGCAAATATATCAGTGATTACTTAACATTGTCGATTTAAGAATCTATATAAATAGGATATTTATATGCATTACGATATAATTAGTTCCAGGGCAAAAGGAAGCATTTAATAAATCAGTTCCTTTAATCCTAACTTTCTTAGATTGCAATCTTATTTGTTCAGTAATTTTACGCTAGTAATTTAGCGTCTTGCTTCAACTTAGTCATAAAGTAGATGTTGTCGTCGCCATCTTTGTCTTTATCTTACTAATGTTTTCCTTCCAAGAGTTATTTTCATTTTTAATGTTATATTAAACATGTTTTTAATATTAAAATATATTGAACAAAACGCGATTTATTTAATACCAAGATTAATCAATAAATCACAAATACAATTGAACGTCTACAAAATATAAAAGGAACTGGTTAATTAAACAGTAAATTGGCCATTATTTTAGTTGAGAATGCATTACATTGAATCTCAATAAATTGTTTCAAGACTGTTGATTCATCGCAGATGTTTAGCTTTCTAAGAACCGCCGTAATTTTGACGGCGTGCGTAAACTAATCTTATAGTAAACAACGAAGTCGATAATGTGAATCCAAATGAATGTTTGAATAACGCTTGTATGAAATATTCATTTGGTCTCAAATTAAAAGTGCTTACTATTGAGTATTCAAAGAATGACCTAGGATGATTTCTGGACACTTAATTTAAAAAAAAGTAGTCTATTTGAATATACATGAATACAACTAGTTAATTAATATGGGTCTTCTTATTGAACATTCTATATATCATTGGGTGTATTACCAGTGTCGATAAAGGAGAACCTGGAGAAATATTCATTACGAAACATTAATCTTGAATCCATTTTGCGCATATAAAAATCAACCATCCGACCGTGCATG
>JBBBDQ010000945.1:1775000-1837500 GCA_037127315.1 Ascarosepion bandense | reverse complement strand
ATTTAATGAAAGTTTTGTTAATATTCGAAATATTATATTGTTAATATTCGAAATATTATATTATATATATATATATATATATATATATATATATATATATTATATATATACATATTAATATTCGAAATATATCTTTGAATTGATGTTCTTTCGATCATAATATCAGAATATTTATGATTATTAATATTATTTATATTTGTTGTAGAAATATTATTTATAATATATTATTTATATTTGTTGTAGAATCTTATTTATAATATATTATTTATATTTGTTGTAGAATATTATTTATAATATATTATTTATATTTGTTGTAGAAATATTAACAAGATTTACACAGTTTTATAACAAGAATCAGAAAGTATTTAACAAATTTCAAACCGACAATTAGGCAACGCGAGAAACATTGGCAGATGTTCCCCGCATCCATTTATATTTTAATCAAACATTGCACTGATTAAACTTTCAGGTGAATGTCGTTAATGAGATTAAACTATCAAAATTCTTTGTAAGAATTTCTGTTGCTTATTATCTGTCGTGGACCCGGTTAAGTGTCCAGCAAGAAATAACACAAATACCAAAATAGGAAATAACGATATATATATTAAACACAGCAAAATACTACTTAGAACTCTGTTAGTAGAACGAATAAATATGGGTTAGGAAGTAATACTATAATTAGGACTCGCAATGGTCGTAGAGAAGCAGTCTTAGCTATCTCTGCCTATCGCTCTCCGCTGATCTGCTTATGCTGATCTCCTGTGGATCTCTCACTCTCTAAGTTCTTGATCTGCTTTCCTCTTGTGAGGGGAAGTATATGTAGTTGTAGGAAGAGTTCAATCCATTGTAATGGGCAATGCCACCATGACACTATCATCAGCAGACTTTTTATTATAGCGAGTGTTAGATATCATGATGCAAATCAATGGTTTCCCAATAAAATTATTATTCAACCAATTTTAGTAGAATTTGCAGGTAATGACTAATATATTTCCAGTGATCGTTAATAATATATGTCTTTATTTACATCAATGACAATCGAACTGTTCCACTCAACTTAGTTAATAAGATCACAACGCTTTATTTAATTTACGGGAACAGAGCTTTTCATTTCGTTGTTCATCTTTAGAGATACTCTGTCTTTGGTTAATTTGTTCCGGTATTTCTACTGCTGTTTTCACAAAGTAGGCATATATTCCCGTCACCTAGATAATGCACTCAATCTATAATTATTAAGTCATCATATTAACAAAGAGACGTTTTAATCTTCTGTCAACCTTGGGTCAATGTTGAAGAGAAAACATGACACTAATGTTAATCTTGCTTCTCGGCTATAACTGCATTGTGAGATACCTATATACAACTTTCTCCTTACACTTGAAACACTTGAACTTTGAGCGAAATTAGGCTATTCTGGGTCCATGGAAATACGATAGTGTGTCGAAACTGTAAAGCTTTGAAGGTAAATTTCGGTTTTGTTTCCCGAAGGCCTTTACTACTTCAAATCTTTCCAAAAACATCCTTATTTCCGTGCAAATGTATATGCTGAACTCAAATCGGTAATTGTTTATTGAAGAAACCTACCTTTGTTGTTGTTAACGAGCAGAAAAATATGGAAATTCTTGTCGGTGTTTATCTCACTCCGTAAACACGTTTAAAAATTGTTATTCACTGCAGAATGACTTCACTCGTTGTTTGCCGTTTTTTCGGCCTTTTTACTTCCTTTTTGTAATTACTACGCTGAAAATGAGTTCTAAAACCAAACAAATCGCGGAGCAATTGCTCAAAGGAAGTAAATAGGCCGAAAAAAGTATCCTACACCTCAAGACATTCAGCGGTGAATCAGATATGAGAACGGTGGTAAGGGGTGAGATATAGTCCGATTTTTTTCTGGCTGATAATATGAAAAAAGGTAGGTTTCTTAAATAAACAATTATCGATTTCAGTTCAGCATATACAATGGAAAGTAATTAAAGAAGTTTAGGAAAGATTTGACGGTGTGGGGGTAAAAACCTTCGGGGAACAAATAAAAAACATTACCGTCTTGAAATGTTGGGACTAACAACGGAGCTTTTGCTGTAAAAACAGCAACAGAGTAGTAATTTGGCTTGTAACGTTGAGTATGTGGTAAAGTGACGAAGAACGGTCTCCCCCTCACAACAATGAGTAAAAAGGATTATGAACAAGACATGTATAATTATACTTTTAAATATTTTTATCCCAAAAATGTATCTTTATAAACGTGGCATTCGTTCACGCTATGAATATTGGTGCCACATAGGGTCTGGTGCTGCTGATGCATATTAATAAATTCTTGATGAAATCCACAGAAGAATCAGCAATATTATTAGCGCAGACCTGGCATTTCGACTTCAGTCACTTCAGCAGCGCAGTAATGTAGTTTCTATAAAAGCTTTAAATAAATTGTTTCTTGGTTATTGTTCGGAGATCTTTTTTGCTCTGGTTCATTGATTTAATTAATTTGTTCGCAAGGTTTCATCAGTTCAGACTCATTGGAAACCGTAAGTTCTATGTTAAGAGTTTCTTTTCTCGCACTTCTCATTTGTGCATCTCTTCCGGTTTCATGTTTTCCAGTTAGATTTTTTCTTCAAAAATTTAAATGCAATTTCAATCGTTATCTACTGTCTCCTTGTATATTTTTTTTATTCTTCTCGTTACGTAATATTTCTCTTTTTTTACTTTTTCCTCCGCATTCTGTAAACACTATTTATCTGAGTATGTAGGGAAGATGTCGGTTAATCCTGAACAGGTAAAGAATTTAAGAATCGGAGAAGCATCTTTCTGGGAGTCGGTTCCACAAAGTAATATGTTTTGAGCATAGCCGAGTTCGAATTCCAGTTGTAATCCATTGTATTCACTTACGCGCAACATACCCTTGGGAAAGGTATTAATCCGTCTCTTCCTTCCAGTTATGGGTTAAATAGCAGGACAGATTGGGTTCTATAGCCTTGGTCGGCAACCAGTCTACCGCAGAAAGCAATGGCAACCTACTGCGGGATAATCTTCTGCACAGTCAGTCATGTCTCTTTCTAGACATGATCGCCCAAGCGTGTTTCACGTATGTCACTTAACTGACTGATTGAACATAATAGTTGAAAACAATTAAAGCTTCTACTGGCCATAAAGTGGGGGATCGGTTTTCTATTGTTATAAAGTAATAAACTGATCCCCCACTAATTACTACTTAATAATATAATGCATCTCTTCCCTCTCTAGCTATGAATCAAATAATAGGACAGATTGGGTTCTATAGCCTTAGTCGGCAACCAGTCTACCGTAGAAAGCAATGGCAACCTACTGCGGGATAATCTTCTGCACAGTCAGTCATGTCTCGATAGAGACATGATCGCCCAAGCGTGTATCACGTATGGCACTTAAATGACTGACTGACTTATCTACCCTACTATACAGTCCAACATATATGCTATAATCACTTGACTGACTGACGGATTATGTGGATATTTGGGGAAGATATCTTATTCTGTAACCCCCTAACTCAAGTGGCTCCCGAGGCTTCTACTGAGTGAACTGTAAAAAGAAAACTTCAAAAACCTACTCACTATATTATTTATATTGTTTGGACTGTTGTTCTTAAATTTATTGTCATTTTGCAGACAACAGTCCGTACAATGCAAATGATGTAAATACTACCTCATCTCAGAAGTATAGAAAAGTACTTACTCACTATATCACTCCTTTCTTCAATTCTGAGTTCGTACAGTAATATTGTAATAAGCGTTACAAACCATTCACTTTTTTGAGAGGTTCTGTTTGTAAAGTAAACGATCCTGACTAAGCATCCCGACATCAATCATTTTCTCATTGACGTGATTTGGCTACACACTGTCTTTGTGCGTTGTGGTACAATGGATATCGACTCGGAAAGACAAATCGGGGAGCCGAGTTCGAATTCCAGTTGAATTCCTTGCGTTCACTTACGCATAAATACCCTTGGGAAAAGAAGTAATCGGTCTCTTCCCTCCAATTATGGGTTAAATAATAGGACAGATTGGGTTTTATAGCTTTGGCTGGCAACCAATCTTCCTGTTTGGGATTCAGCCTGAATAACAGTACAAAATAATGAACAAAACAAAAAGCAGATATGGAGATAGAAAAGTAGGTTATATTGAACGTAATATACAAACTGGAACGCGGTTTAGTCAATTCGGGGTATAGGTGTACGTGAGTTCGAGTCTTCGTCGTCAATTTCTTGTGGACTTGTACTTGTACGCGAGTTTGGGTCTTAGTCACCAGTTTGTTGTGGATTCTGGCTGAGGAACCGCACAAAATAATCAACAACAAAAACAGATACGGAGATAGAAAAGTAGGTTATATTGAACGTAATATACAAACTGGAACGCGGTTTAGTCAATTCGGGGTATAGGTGTACGTGAGTTCGAGTCTTCGTCGTCAATTTCTTGTGGACTTGTACTTGTACGCGAGTTTGGGTCTTAGTCACCAGTTTGTTGTGGATTCTGGCTGAGGAACCGCACAAAATAATCAACAACAAAAACAGATACGGAGATAGAAAAGTAGGTTATATTGAACGTAATATACAAACTGGAACGCAGGTTACTAAATCCAGGAATACTATTAGTAGAAATATATAAATACAAGTCTTGAAGTGAAGTCGTTGGATGAGGAACCGCACAAAATAATGAACAACAAAAACAGATATAGAGATAGAAAAGTAGGTTATATTGAACGTAATATACAAACTGGAACGCGGGTTAGTCATTTCAGGAATACTATAATTAGAAATAAATATATACAAGTCTTGAAGTGAAATCATTAAAAATAGTATGTCCGGGTAAATTATTCTAGCTGAGTGGGGCTCAGAGATGGTCTGGTCTCTAGTTAACTTCGTTATCAGTCGGATCTCTTCTATAACTGTAACGGATCTCTACGATAACTATCCACTGTAAATTGCAACTACAACTGAGATTCGAGATTCGCTGTTCTCTTTATAGCAGGATTATATGTAAAAGCAGTTGAGTCCATTCTCATATACAAAAGGGTGAGATCCCACAACACCCGCATCCCTAGCTTCTATTTTGTGAGGAGTTAATATTTCTTTCGTTTGTTTTCTATTATTCTCAACGGCTTCAAAAATTTCTTCCAATGCGATTTTGTTTTTTGAGAGTGACGATCTTGTCTCCTCACTTCTTTTCTGTATTTGGTTTGTCTGTCTCTTATGGGTAGATCTTTCTCCCTGTATTTTGTATATCACAGTTCCTAGTCCGTTTATTATTGTTCCAGGTTCCCAATGTGCCATATTATTTTTAACATTCTGAAGTAAAATTGTTCACATTGTTTCAGTGTTTTTTTCATAACTATGGGTATAAAAAATACTTGTTGCACAAGAATGTGCAACCAGTATTAGTACACCCACAGTTATGAAAAAAATTTTTTTTGCTCGTTTCTTGTTGCGAATTTGATACCTCCTTCTATACTGCTTGAGAATACCTCTAGAATTTGTTTGTGTAATTCTTTTTACAATTTCGTAATTTCTGTCGGCACGCTCTTTATTTCTATTTTTCTCAAGGGCTAATGTGTAAATCCCAGTCCGTTCCTACCAGGTTATGCGGTTTTTCATAACGTATATTTTTCATTTGTTGGTTTTTCCCTTAATTTGCACATTTACGATTATTTCACCTTCGAAATTGATCTGTTTTCATGTTATCGATTCAGCAATTGTTTGTGTGTGTAACATGGTCGGCCTAGTTAGCTCCCGCCATGTCTGTAGGTTGATTATTGTTAAGTCCGAAACTGAATCCAATTGTAATTTGATCGTCTTATTCAATATTTCAAGTTCTACATATTTCCTCGAGTTTTTCTTTGTTTTTGTATTCCACTATAGTAGATCTTACCCTACTAGATTGGCTTTTGTTTCTGCATACAACTGACTTGTGTCCCATCTTTGCACACGCTAGGTAATTTTTGTATTTGAATCGACAATCTTTAACTCAATGCAATCCACCAAATCTGTAACATGCAGATGGTGGGGGGGGATTGTTTTTTATTGGATTTCTGTCACTAGTTACTTTGTATTTTTTTGTTGTTTTACATTTGGGGGGGTGAAAAACGTATTTTTTTAACTTACAAATATGCGAGACTCCTGATTCTTCAATATCTTTACCTCAATGGATTAACACTAATGATGTTACCTACTGGTTTAACTAATTAGATAATGAGACCAATTGTTCGTTTATGCAGTTTAACATCGTGGATTATTATCATTCTATCGTCAAAGATCTATTCACTTTGGCGTTAAAATTTGCTATGAAGTATTTCGATCTAACAAACGAAAAACAGATAATAATCCTGAGTGCGAAACTATCCGTACTCATCTACAATAATGAACAGTGGAAAAAAATTAAATTTGAGAACCTCTTTGAAATCAGAATGGGTTCTCTAGACTCCGCTGAGTTTTCAAATCTTGTTTGATTTTTATTTTGTTCAACCTGACGGCGTATAACCATATAATTATTGAGGATATAGGATTCTACATGGATAAAGGTCTTATGGTGGTAAAAATTCCACGAATGTTAAAGCCAGCAGAATGAGAAAATGAATACATAGTGAAATAAAATGTCTAAATCTCAGGGTAACTATAAAAACTAATCTAAAAAAATTAAACTCCGTAGAAGTTCCGCTTGATTTAAGTGATAACACTTGATTTAAGTGATAACATTTACTCTCCCTATTTAAAAACTAAGGTTAATCCTATATATATCCACCCCAAACCTAACCACCCTCGATCAATCATCAATCACATACACTTCTCTACTGAAAACAGAATTAGTAACAAATCTTCTCAGGAAGATATATTTTATAAATGTAAAAAATGCTATGACACTGCCCTCAGAAAAAGTGGATACTAATGCTCTGACCTTAAATATAACAAACATAATACTAACAACGTTATGGGTTAAATAACAGGACAGATTGGGTTCTATATTCTTGGCTAGCAACCAGTCTACCGCAGAAAGCAATAGCAACCTACTGCGGGATAATATTCTGCCCAGTCAGTCATGTCCGGTGTATCCAACACGATATAGCCGTAGACATATAGTCTACTGCAAAAGCAATGTGAACGATAATCTTCTGCCCAGTTAATCATGTCTCTTTCGAGACATGATCGCCCAAGCGTGTATCACGTATGGCACTTAACTGACTGACTGAATATTAACAACAACAATAATAATAGAAAGAGAAAAATCATTTTGTATACACTCCCATTTAACCAGATAAGTACGAAGTTAGGGCATAAACTTCTCAAATTACTTGAAAAACATTTCCTTAAAGAAAACACCTTTAGCAATTCTTTAACAGAAATACTCTTAAGAAGAGCTATAGCTGAGAAGATCATCAAACAACATAATAGAATATTAAATCGATATAACAACCTTAGCAATCAGCAAGATCCCCACAAAATATTGATCAAAATAACAATAATTGCAATTGCCGAAACCTTCTGGGTGTCCATTGCAAAAGAAATTTCTAACTGACTTTAGAGTCTAACTATGCTCTATTTCTACCGTAGAAAATCATACAATAAAAAAATAATATCGGTTGTACCAAGAAACATTTTAAAACCCGCTAACATATGCACATCTCATCTTTTAATAATAAGACTTACCGCTCTAGCACATAACCTTCTTATTGGCAATTAAAAGAAGGCACTAAAACCCTTACCATAAAATGGAAACTATTTTTAAAAAGAACTTTAAATATTTACATGAGCCATGTTTTCTATGTTTACAGGAAGAACTGCAAATTGTTAAATTCCACGATTAATTATTCTGCTGAATAAACATGGCGAATTAACTTCCACCGGTTATCATCGTTTAAAAATACCCTAATGTATAATTTTCCTAATATAAATAACTAAATAATCTAAAATTTATCCCCTAGTATATATTTATTTATTCTCTAATCTGATAATTAATTTGTTTGATTAAAGGATAGATTTCTCACTAAGTCAACTGTATATGTTTGACGTGCATTGTATAAAAAAAATCCTGTCTTTGTCACTTTCTCACTAATTTAAGTGAAAAATTAGTTAAATAAAATCCTGTAAACGTTTCAGGAGGACACGCAATAACATTTCAGACATGTCAAATGCTATCGCCAACTGACGCCATTTCGGTGGGGTTTCAATCCTGGGTTAAAAACGCAATCGGAGTCTAACCGTACTGATGAGCTGTGATACAGCCAAACAGATCTGTCTGCGGATGACAGTATATATATATATATATATATATATATATATATATATATATATATATATATATATAATTAATTTTATCAATGACATTTTAAACGTCCGGAATCCAAGTCATTTTAGTTCTTTAACACCGCTTAATCTTACAATCAACTCTTCCTATCCATCACGACCTGGCTGTCTATTGGTTAATTGAGACAAACCTCCCGAAAATACACCATTTAATTGTGTGAATATTGCAAACATTGTGTTGGTTTTTAATTTCTATACGTAATACCAGGTGCTAATGCTATAATACCGAAACGCAACGAATCTTGTGTTGCAGTAAACTATGTTTTTATTTTAAACTTATGATAAAACATTACCATATATAAAGCTACACTAAGTATAAAGCACGATTAATAAAGGAAATCACTACAAACAGTGGACTTCCAACGCATTATCTTGCACAATATCTAAGATATATATATATATATATATACCTCCAAACATATGTTTATATTCTACCACTGAGGTATGGGTGTTCGGTACAAGGTGGCAGACATTTAGCGTATGATGTAACATACGACATAGTGCTCTAATTCATTACTGAATGAACGATGCGTTTATTTAATATTTACGTTCTCAAACCCTGATTGAGCACTCTAAAAAATGGTAGACTTTGAAAAACATTTTGTAGCTCCAAACATTTGTTTATATATATATATATACATATAGATTGATTGATTGATTGTTTAATACTTAGTTTTTGATCATAATAGGGTTAGACCAGTGCATATTTGTATTAAAAAGTGTTCAATACAACTATTATATAGACATTGTGAATATTTTCAATTTTTAAACGAGTTATTTCGCTTATTTAATTGTATTTTGTTTAAAAATTGAATACATATATATATATATATATATATACATAGTGTGTTTTTGGTCTACTATTGTATCTTTTCTTTCGTACTTTGTATTGAGCATTTTTTCTTGTGTTTGGTTCCGTTTGGGGTTTTTTCTTTACTGCGGAGTATTGAATGTTTTGTTCTTGTTCCGCGGGCTTCTTTTTTCCCCCCATTTATCCGACGTCTTAGTACACCGGATTGTAACGGATTTAGGTTCTGTTTGTTAATGGTTTTTTCGGAGGTTTATTTTAATATAAATTTACGGCCGGCATACTTACAGAGTCTATGTAGTTATTATATATATATATATATATATATATATATATATATATATATATATTGATTGTTTAATACTTAGTTTTTGATCATAATAGGGTTAGACCAGCGCACATTCGTATTAAAAATGTTTTATACAATTATATTGGAGAACGTTTGAATTTTTTCCTTTTTAAAACGATTTATTTTGCTACCCAGGTTTCTACCATGAGTGGTGTCTTCAGGCGATGTTTAATAACTTATTTTACCGTTTACCTTGTACATATCTTCTTTTGTGTTGCAGAAAATTTTAAGTGGACATAAATGTATATATATATATATATATATATATATATATACATGTTTGGAGGTACAAAATGTGTACACTATTTAAAAACAAGGAATGTATTAAGAGTCTCAAGTGCCGTTTCCTACAACATCTCATAAGGAGAAAATCGTTGGAATTATAAATCAAACGAAAAGAACAGCAACGAAAATGAAGAGCAAATAAATGGGGCAACACGCTAAAATCAATAGACATATAAATATATAAATATGTATATAAATATATATATTTATAACGAGGGGAGGACAAATAATTATCGACGGACAGCTAAAATAAAATACACCGAACAAATGAAGAAACTTCACAAAACCCTTCTGTCGGCAAAGAGAATGCTTCCGTAATGATATGCAGACTGATTCCAAAATCTTTAAATGATTATTGGAATCAGCTACACGTAAAATTTTGAGCCACTCTTTCTTATACGACTTGGCACAGGCTATATTCTCTACTAGATGTTGAGCAATAGCCGATTCCATATTTGTAGAGGGAAGAAATATATGTTATCTATTTTCCCAAATCTATTTTCGTATTTTATTTAATGATTATATTTTGTTTCCAAATCTAAAGTTGTACGCACCACATTACCCGCAGCGCATTGGCAATTAAATTTATAAAACAAGTTACTTAATTTTCTGTTGGCCATTTCATTCTTACGAAACGACGGAAACGCAGACCTAGTAAGAAAAATACAACGCTGAGCAAGAGACGGAAAACAACCGGAAACCGACTTGATAACCTGCTTAACTAAGCTTTGGCGCTTATCCCCAATCCCAGGAACTTTCAAATAAACCGGACACTTAGAATGCCCCAGGACTTTAGGAGAATAAAATTCTCTAGTCTTATTATTAATAATATAATTAATAAGGACTTCTGGATAAACATTACTAAGGAACATCTCCCTGATATTCTCAAATCCAAAGTTCAGTCTAGAAGGAGAATAAATTTTGAGCGACCTGTACACCAAACTTTTGATAAGATTAATTTTTCTTCATGTAGGTGCAAACGCACACTAATTCATATACAGGCCAGTAAATGGTTTAATATAAATACTTGAAAGAAAACGCCCTCTACTACGTTCAACAACAACATTAAAAAAGGGTAAACAATTGTCCTTCTCCACTTCCATAGTGAAGAGCAAAGCCTTATGTAAAGAGTTAAGCCTATTGAAAAAGAATACGGCTTCAATTTCATTTGAAAAATTGGCAAACGTATCATCAACGTACCCGAAATAAATAAAAGCATTAAACACTTTGCCAAAGAGCAACGACTCGTAGTAGCCAAAGAAAATATCAGCTAACGACCAAGAGAACCAAGAGGACTACCAATCTGGACCCCATCCACTTGGCTGTACATGACATTTTCAAAGCGAAACTTCACAGAACTGGTATTAAGTATCATAAGTTCGACAGATACATCCCTGAGAAAAGGAGGTGGAGTAATGTCACCCTCATACAACGAGTCTGCACAAATATCAATAGTCTCCCTTAATGGTACGTTACTAAACAGACTGTACACATCAAAGGAGCACATAAAATCAGTATCAGGGCATAGCTGTATGGTCTGTAAATGTTCAACAAACGAGAACGAATGAGATATACAATATTTAGTATAAAACTTTCAAACCGGTTGTATGACATGCAAAAGCCATTGAGCCAAAGAATGTTAGGCTGATTCAATCACTGATAGTATGGGTCTCAACGGAACATTCTTCTTATCAGTTTTAGAAATACCATAAATCCTCGGTCTGAGAGAACCAGATGTCTAATCATATCGTAGATCTCCTTAGAAAAGTAACCTTTTCTAAACAAACACAACAGACGCTTCTAGATCTTGATTTCGTTTCTATACGTGTTGTCACAAGTTTCTACAGGACCAATTCTAAGAAACTTTTCCGGGTCATTCAAAATAACTTTTTGAAATCTTTTGAACGTAATCTACTCGATCAAATAAAACGATACCAGCACCCTTGTCTGTTTTACAGATATAAATATCATTATTAGATGTTAAAGACTTAATAAATTTAAAAGAGTTTTTAATCAAACAAAATCAACCGGGTCAACAATGGAGTTGCTATATCGATAGGTCATGTCCTTCAACCTGGACTTCATTGTAACAACATGCTCCTGGGAGCGAGGAATATGCGGTATAAGTTGAGAAAACAACACCTCACATGCTACCAGTGTCTCCTCTTTATCAAACTTAATCGGGTGAATGCAAAATTCCAAGCCCCTAAACAAAACCGATACTCGAGAAGTTGAAAATACGCTTACCTTCAGTACTTGAATCACAACCAAATCTGGAACGAATAAGCAAGGCAAGCTGTTTTTCGAATTTCAAAGAAACATGTCATTTAGCAAATTGATCACTATTAGCCAAGTATTTGCAGAAATGAAAGAAATCAAAGATGGACAAAATACTTTTAATTTTAGATAAACACCCATGTCTAGAATTAATTTAAAATTCAAGTTGTTTCAACAACTTATTAATTTCGTCTTGTATAAATGTCCTCTCAATAGTTAAACTAGGCCTTGCCTTCGAATGTAAAATTCGTTTGTAAATAAACAGAGGTGTTGCGTCTTGCTCTAAGCAAGAACGTAGAAAAGAAATGGATAGTCTTAATAACCTAATTTCGCTTCTCGATATATAATCTCGATAGACTATTCAGTTCTTTAATTTGTTCATATGAATACTTTTTCCTTAAATATATTAACAAATGTTTAGAGGTACAAAATGTGTTTACTACTTCAATAACATGTAGCTGTTTCCAATAATAATTTAAAGATTTTGGAAACAGTTTGCCTATCATTGCGGAAGCTTTATCTTTGCCAGCAAAAGGATTTTCTGAAATCTTTTCATTTGTTGGGGGATATTTTCTTTTAGATGTCCCTCGATAATTATTTAAGGGTGTTTGCTCCTCTCCTTCGTTATAAATATACATATTTATATGTATATTGATTGTAGCATGTTTCCCCCACTATTTTTATGCTCATTTCTGTTACTGCTGTTTTCGTTGGATTTATAATTCCAACGATTTGCTTCTGATGAGATGTATTTTTTTTAATCATCTCACCCCAAGTAAGGCATTCCACTGCCACTATTGCGCATGGGGCTACATAGGGGAAGGTAAAGAGAAGGAGTGGTTAGACATAGGGAATGTCAGGAGGAAGGTGACAGATGAGTAAGGATAGCGAGGATGAGGGTTGGGCAGATGGGAAGAGTGTTTGATAAAATGGGAGCAGGTTAGTGTGTTAGGAGGTGTCTATTGACCTTACATTTAAACTCCTGGAGATTGTAGACGTCGGGGAAGCAATCGTTTGGAAGAGAATTCCAAAGTCGGGAAGTGCGAGGAAAGAAACTGTTGGAGTAGAAGTTACGGCTGCATTTTATCGGTTTCAGTGTAAAAGGGTGGGATCTAGTTGCTAATCTAGTATCTCGTGCAAATTCGTATTTAGGGGCACTAGTGATCTAAGTTCATCGGAGCAGAAGCCGTGAAAGTATTTATAAAAGAGACACAGGGAAGCCACGTCGCGCCGGTGGGAGAGAGACTGCAGGCGGTCTGCCAAGTCGGTATCTATCACATTACAGACCCTCCTCTGAACCTTATCGAGAAGCCCGAGGAGAACAGCAGGGGCACCCGACCAGATATGGCAGCAGTATTCAATGCACGGGCGGATGGTAGATTTGTAAATGTGCAGGATAGATTTAGACGGAAAAAACTTCCGGGACTTAACAGAGAACCGACTTTCATAGCAGCGGATTTAGCAATAGATTCGATATAGTCATTCCATTTGAGGTCCACTGAAAGTGTGAGACCAAGGAGGCGTAGTGTTTTACTCTCTGGGAGGCAAGCCTGGTCCATGCTAATGGGAGGTAGGTGAGATTGTCGATGATGGTTAATTGAGAGTAGCTTCGTTTTAGAAGCATTAAAATTTACTAGCCATTTCTTACCCCAATCCAATATGGATTGGAGGTCTTTTTCAATCTCGGCTGCGAGGTTAGCTTTGACGCCTACACCAGATTTTTGTTGGAGGCGAGAGTAAACTGTGGTGTCATCGGCGGACAAACCTATTTGGGCTCTTATGGAATCAGGAAGATCATTAATATATATCAGGAAGAGTGTAGGACCTAAGATGGAGCCTTGGGGGACACCTGCGTTTGTATGGTAGTTCTGAGAGGCATGTCCGTTTAATACCACCTTCATTGTGCGGTTAGAGAGGAATGACTGGATTAGTTCAAACAAATGTCCAGTTATACCATAGCTCCGCAGTTTACATAGAAGGCCAGCATGTTGAACAAAAGGGCTCCTGAGACTGTCAATAAATTACTTGTTTTTAATGTAGTGTACAAATTTTGTATCTCCAAGCGTTTGTTTATATATTTAAGTTCAAATATATATAAGTGATGGTTACTAATGGAAATACTCTTATTGCTCAGTTCAAATCTTGACCAGTATAAATATATGGTAATAATTATTATTATGTCATTTTTCATCATATTTCGATTTCTGCTTTGGTCTCACTACCAACCAAGTCTGCGGGGAGACCTAAGGCAGGTAGTGGCGTGTTGTTATGGCTCCATTTCATGTTTTTCTATCTTCCCTATCATCTCCAGCATTACATAGATAAAGTTTTCCTTAGTATGTGGGCTGTACTTAATAAGACAAGTTTTTGTATATCTCTTAAGCTGGGGTTTCCAGGGATTCTTTCAATGTGTTGTTTTGTTCCATTTTTTATCATTCCAAGTGCACCTACTATCACTGGCACAACTCTTGTTTTCAACTTCCACATTTTTTCTATTTCAATTTCCAGGTCTTTATATTTTGACAGTTTTTCAAATTCCTTGATTGCTATGTTACAATCCGCTGGACAAGCCATATCAATTAATAGACAAGTTTTCTCCTTCTGGTTTTTGACAATAATGTCTGGCCTGTTTGCTTCAATTTTTCTGTCTGTGTAGATGGTGTAATCCCATAGAATGGTTACATCTTCTATTTCTGTAACCGGTGCTGGGTGATGTTCATACCAGTGTTTGCCTACAGCTTTTCCATAATGTTTGCATATTGCCCAATGTAAATATTGCCCAACTCTATCGTGGCGATTTTTATATTCATTTGGGGCAAGCACAGAACAGCCTGAGATTAGGTGGCCTATTGTTTCTTGGTGTTTATCACAAAACCTGCATTTTGGATCCATATTATTATGCATAATATTTGCCTGAAAGTTTCTCGTGAAAAGACTTTGGTCTTGTGCTGCAAGAATAAAGCCTTCAGTTTCAGACTTTAATCCAGATGCACGTAACCATCGATGAGTATTAACTTTGTCAACATTGGATTTATTGGCACGTTCTGGATATTGGCCATGCAGAGGTTTGTCTTGCCAGCGCTGTTTCATCTGTTCAAGTTATTATTATTATTATTATTATTATTATTATTATTATTATTATTATTATTATTATAAGATACTGCAATTGAATAGCTATAATGTTTCAGTGTTAAAATACAAGCATCGGGCAGTAGAATGTGGTTAATTTATTTTTCATAAATAGATAAGGTAATTTAAAAGGAAAATTAAAAAATAAATAAAAGCAAGTTCAGCCAATTAGCTGAACTGAGTGGGGTGGGGTTATAATAACCCAAAAAATGTTTTGGGTACGACTCACTGAACAAAAGTGAAGGAAATGTTTTGCCATGAAAAATCATGTATGTCAAAAATTCTAAACCGTAAAAAGAAAAAGATAAAGTAAAAGAAATAAATAAAAAGAAAAAACGAGAAAAAAAAGACAAAAGTTAAAAAAGAAGAGAAGAGAAGAAAAAGGAAAGACGAATTTAAACATTAGAACAAATAAAATAAAATAAACATAAAAAATAATCAAATCCAAAAGAAAAAAATAATAATGACAAAAATAAAATGATATATTAACGTATATACTTACGTGTATTTATTCATGAGTAAAAATATAATAATGTTAGTAATTAAAAAAATACCAGTTTATAGGCTAATTTTTGAAGTTGTAATGAGATTTTTCATGAGTACCATAAAAACAATTAGCAGCAATTTAAAACATTTCCAGTTCCATCATTTTTTTAAATTATGAGGTGATTTGTTCATTAGGGAAAATATAATAATTATAGTATTTGATAAATTACGAGTTCAATAAGATATTTTAAAAAGTTATATTGGCATTTTTTCATACGTACAAATAAAACATTATTATAAATAAAAATTTGCCAGTTCATTAAGCTCATTTTCTTTAAATTATAAGGTGATTTGTTCATAAGGGAAAATATAATAATTACAGTATTTGATAAATTACGAGTTCAATAAGATATTTTAAAAAGTTATATTGGGGTTTTTTCATACGTACAAATAAAACATATTATTATAAATAAAAATTTGCCAGTTCATTAAGCTCATTCTCTTTAAATTATAAGGTGATTTGTTCATAAGGGAAAATATAATAATTATAGTATTTGATAAATTACGAGTTCATTAAGATATTTTAAAAAGTTATATTGGGGTTTTTTCATACGTACAAATAAAACATATTATTATAAATAAAAATTTGCCAGTTCATTAAGCTCATTTTCTTTAAATTATAAGGTGATTTGTTCATAAGGGAAAATATAATAATTATAGTATTTGATAAATTACGAGTTCAATAAGATATTTTAAAAAGTTATATTGGCATTTTTTCATACGTACACATAAAACATATTATTATAAATAAAAATTTGCCAATTCATTAAGCTTATTTTATTTTTTAATTATAAGGTGATTTGTTCATAAGGGAAAATATAATAATTATAGTATTTGATAAATTACGAGTTCAATAAGATATTTTAAAAAGTTATATTGGCATTTTTTCATACGTACAAATAAAACATATTATTATAAATAAAAATTTGCCAGTTCATTAAGCTCATTTTCTTTAAATTATAAGGTGATTTGTTCATAAGGGAAAATATAATAATTATAGTATTTGATAAATTACGAGTTCAATAAGATATTTTAAAAAGTTATATTGGGGTTTTTTCATACGTACAAATAAAACATATTATTATAAATAAAAATTTGCCAGTTCATTAAGCTCATTTTCTTTAAATTATAAGGTGATTTGTTCATAAGGGAAAATATAATAATTATAGTATTTGATAAATTACGAGTTCAATAAGATATTTTAAAAAGTTATATTGGGGTTTTTTCATACGTACAAATAAAACATATTATTATAAATAAAAATTTGCCAGTTCATTAAGCTCATTTTCTTTAAATTATAAGGTGATTTGTTCATAAGGGAAAATATAATAATTATAGTATTTGATAAATTACGAGTTCAATAAGATATTTTAAAAAGTTATATTGGGGTTTTTTCATACGTACAAATAAAACATATTATTATAAATAAAAATTTGCCAGTTCATTAAGCTCATTTTCTTTAAATTATAAGGTGATTTGTTCATAAGGGAAAATATAATAATTATAGTATTTGATAAATTACGAGTTCAATAAGATATTTTAAAAAGTTATATTGGGGTTTTTTCATACGTACAAATAAAACATATTATTATAAATAAAAATTTGCCAGTTCATTAAGCTCATTTTCTTTAAATTATAAGGTGATTTGTTCATAAGGGAAAATATAATAATTATAGTATTTGATAAATTACGATTATTATTGTTTTTATGATATCCGGATTATCGTTTCAGCTATAACTACGTTTCAATGTATTTTTATTAAAAATTTTATGAAGATGATTATTAGTTGGAAAATATTTTAAACTAAATTAAAGAATGTGTTGCCTAATATACTACTTACTTTTTGATTAAATGATGGTGGGTACCAAATTATGTATTATTTCGATTATGTTTTGTATTACGTTAATTCGTTTATGATATTTAATATCTTTGCAATTATAACTGTTTTTATTGCTGTCTGTTGTCTGTCAACTTGACCAAGCTGTTGTCTGTCAACCAATTCATCCAAGACTAAGCTGTTGAGTGTCAACCATTACAGGCAACCTCTCCTGCCTCCCATAAGCATGGACCAAGCGATTCTCCCGGAGAGTAATACACTACGCCTCCTCGGACTTACCCTGTCCTCAGACCTCAAATGGAACCACTATATTGAATACATAGCAAAATCTACTGCTAAGAAGGTTTGGTCACTATGTCGATCCAGGATGTTTTTTCCACCTGAATCCATCCTGTATATATACAAGTCAACCATCTGTCCGTGCATGGAGTACTGCTGCCATTTATGGTCAGGTGCCCCTGCCGTTCTCCTCAGTGTTCTTGACAAGCTCCAAAGAAGAGTCTGTAATGTGATAGGTACTGATCTGGCGACTCGACTGCAGCCACTTCCCCATCGTCGAAATGTGGCCTCCCTTTGTCTGTTCTATAAATACTTTCATGGCTTCTGCTCAGACGAACTTAAGTCACTGATGCCTCCTCAACAGGTGTTTACTAGTGCAACCAGACTGTCAACTGGGTCCTAACCATTCACACTCAGGTTAGCCAAATGCAAACGACAATTCTACTCCTGCAGCTTCTTCTCTCGCACTTCCCGCTTGTGGAACTCGCTCTCGTATTCTTGCTTTCCTGACGGTTACAACCTCCAGAAATTTAAATGCAAAGTCAATACTCATCCCCTAACTACTGGACTCTAGCTCTCTCCCCACCGCTGTATAACCTTCCCTTTCTCTCCACCTATGTATCTGTCATCGCACCTGTTTTCTCAGGTTTCTATTGTTTCTTTCTAACTAGTTTGTACTCCTCCCTCTTTTCTAATTAATCTTTTTACATTTATATAGGCCCCTGCACATCAGTGGCATTTCCGTCTTGCTCGGGGTGAAATGATTTTTTTAAAAAAATTATAGTATTAACTAGGCTGAAAGAAAATATCTTCAGTTGAGGAATTATTCTTAATTCTGTGTTCAACTCAATGTAGTAAATGTTTCATAATGAATGGGGAATAATTTGATTCAGAACGTGTGAAGTATGGTTAGCATTATGCTTTCCATATGGCTAGTAAGTACTATTAACTAAGTCAAGTGTAACATCTAGAAAGTCAATTATTTTAGGTTGGTATTCGCTATTACTTTAAGATTAAACTACTTAAGTATTCTATGTATGTATTTTTTTTTAAATCATATCACCCCGAGCAAGGCGATAACGCCACTGATGTGCAGGGGGCTACGTAAGAATGAAAAATTTGGAAAATAGAAAAGAGAAAGCCGGAAACCACATCCTAAACAGAGAACAAGGAATGAGCCTCTTCACTTCTACAATAGACGTGGGTGGCGTGTGAACCGGGCGATAGGTTAGTCTATCTACTCCAATTGAAAAAAAAATAAAGGAAAAGGAGTGAAAAGTTTGGAAAAGAGAAAACCGGAAACCACATCCTAAACAGGGAACAAGGGATGAGCCTCTTCACCTCTTCAATAGACGTGGGTGGAGTGTGAACCGGGCGGTAGGTTAGTCTATCTACTCTAATTGAAAAGAAAAAAGGAAAAGGAATGAAAGAATTGGGAAAGAGAAAGCCGGAAACCACATCCTAAACAGAGAACAAGAGATGAGCCTCTTCACCTCTTCAATAGACGTGGGTGGAGTGTGAACTGGGCGATAGGTTAGTCTATCTACTCCAATTGAAAATAAAAAGGAAAAGGAGTGAGAAGATTGGGAAAGAGAAAACCGGAAACCACATCCTAAACAGGGAACAAGGGTTGAGCCTCTTCACCTCTTCAAGGACGTGGGTGGAGTGTGAACCGGGCGATAGGTTAGTCTATCTACTCCAATTGAAAGAAAAAACGAAAAGGAGTGAAAAGATTGGAAAAGAGAAAGCCGGAAACCACATCCGAAACAGGGAACAATTGAAGTAAGCTTCTATCTGTATTATAAGTCCTTATACGAAAAGATTCACCTTATTTATTAAATGACCCTCGTAGATGTTCTTATACCAAAAAATTCAACTTATTTTTTGAATGACCCTCGTAGAAGTCCTTATACCGAAAAATTCACCTTATTTATTGAATGACCCTCGTGGAAGTCTTTATACCGAAAAATTCACCTTATTTATTGATTGACAATCGTAGAAGTCCTTATACCGAACAATTCACCTTATTTATTGAATGACTTTCGTAGAAGTCCTTATACCGAACAATTCACCCTATTTATTGAATGACACTCGTATATTATAATTAGATATGTGTGTTATATATAAAGTTAGTCTGAAGTTACAAAAATTACAAAAATATCAATAACTCGAATTTGCTTTCAGAATTTATCTGAAATCTATTTATTAATTTTAAGATTAAAAACAATCAATCAGTCCTTTAATCACCATACGTGATAGATGCTTCGTTAATCATCCCTCAAAAGAGACATGACTGACTGGGGAGAACATTTTCCAGCAGTAGTTTGCCAATTATTCCTGCAGTAGACTGATTGCCAACTAAATCTAAAAAACTCAATCAGTCCTGCTATTTAACTCATAGATGGGCAATGCTTGGTCTAAACTATTTATGTAGTGTCAATAGGTTTTATTAAAGTTATTGCATTTATTATTAAAATCTTCTGTATTCTGAAGTTGTGCAGATTGAACTAATACTATGTTAAAGCCTCTGAAAGCTAATAAAACTATTTGTTCGTTTTTTCACTATATTTAATCATAAACAGTGTAAGAGAATCTAACAAATGCTGAAAAACAGAAATTAAAAATTATTGAGTGAGCACATGTCCATATTGAATATATCAAAGGAGCTTCAAAGATATTATCGAATGATAAAGACGTATATTGGAAATATAAATAAGTTGAGAACTATCTAGAAGCAAAGGAAAAAGCTTTAAGAACTTATCTTCTCCAGGGTAACGTAAAGTGAGATAAAGCGAAAAAAAAAAACAACACTTTTTTGTCCAGTCTTTGATCTTTGAACGGTTTGCAAATAAAATAGTCAAGAAGTACAAAACCTGTATAAGACTGTACAAATTGACATTTTTAAAGACAGCCTCATAGGTAAATTGCATTCAGTAATGTAAGTTTTTCATAGAAATTTATATGAATTAACGCTTCTGATATGGTTTTCCTAGATGGCCCTCTAAGGATCTAATTTATGGGCCAATGGCTGGTTTCTTCCGATGCAGATGTGCTTGTAGCGACAGAAGGCAGGCTGTATTGTGATGTTTATGGCCTGAAATTCTTGATTGAATCAGAATGTATTTTAATCATTTCACCCCTGGCAAGGCAGTTTTACTACCACTGCTATGGTATAACCGGACAATTGTTTGACTTAATCCAGTCATTCCTTTCAAATCGCACAATGAGTGTATTATTGAACGGACATACCGCCCGATACTATCATACAAATGCGAATGTCCCTCAAGGCTCTATTCTACGTCCTACGCTTTTTCTGATCTTCATTAACGATCTTCCCGATTTAATCAGATCCCAAGTAGATATATACGCTGACGACACCACCGTTTACGCTCGCCTCGATCAATAATGATTAAAGAGACAAACTGAATAGTTTTTACTCTTGCGATTACATGGTCAAGACTTTCTTTGAAAAGTACAAGTACCAGCCTCACAATTTCAAAGTGAAGTACTTATTTCTGAACGACAATGCACATTTTCGTGTATCTAAGGTTACCCGTGACTTTTATGAACGTAAAAACGTTACATGCAAAAGAATAATGAAATGACAACCATCAATCTCGACTTGAATCCGATCAGAAATCTATGATCAATGATGATGTTGAAATTATATGAAGGTATCAAAACCGATCTGAACTGCGACAACTACATGAATCTATCGCTGCAAGGGACGGATCACTGTGTTGTGCCAGAAAGTATTTCTGGTCAGTTGACATTTTCACATTTATAAATCTACCATCGACTCTACTAGCAGTATTGCCTTGTGTGTGTGTGTGTGTGTGTGTGTGTGTGTGTCCGTTACCTATAGACTCCGAAACGGCTGAACAGATTTTCTTGAAAGTTTACACAGTTGTACTATAAGCGTCTGCGAGTGTTCTTAATTAGGCTTTGTGTCGAGGTACCCCTGATAAATATCGAAAATCGATAATCGAAAAAATTGGGTTATAGAAGGAGTGGCTCGATTTTAATCAAATTTGACATACTCATAGACAAAAACATAAGAAACGATATTCAGAAGTTTCAACGTTGCAGTTCTTACAATAGTTCAGAAAATCGATAATATATATATATATATATATATATATATATATATATATAAGTCAAGATGTTTGTGTGTGTGTCTGTTTATCTGTCTGTATATCCTTTATATAAATCCACAATTTTTATCCAATTCTCAACAAACTTCACACAAATATTATTTAGGCTGAGTCTGAGTTCCAGGACCCTGGATTAGTTTTAAAGCTTTCATTACACCCGAGCAATAGCGGGTTATACTGCTAGTGTTTTGTAAGCTCAAATGTATGTTTACTGTTATTGTTATTACGGGATGTTATTGAAATAAAGATTCACAAAAATATAAAAATGATTCAGTCTTATGTTTGTTGATGGTTGTATTATAGGGGTTAATCAACTTGACTACATTGTTATTGAAGTACAATTTTATTTTTCTGGTTTTGTATAATGAATTATAATAAATCTAATGTTTAATAAGATGTGCGTTGTGGTACAGTGGCTCGGAACTAGAAACCGGATAGCCGAGTTCGAAGTCCAGTTGAATCCCTTGTATCCACTTACGCGCAAATACCCTTGGGAAAGGTATTAATCCGTCTCTTCCTTCCAATTATGGGTTAAATAGCAGGACAGATTGGGTTCTATAGCCTTGGTTGGCAGCCAGTCTACTGTAGAAAGCAATGGCAACCTACTGCGGGATAATCTTCTGCCCAGTCAGTCATGTCTCTTTCGAGGCATGATCGCCCAAGCGTGTATCACGTATGGCACTTAACTGACTGACTGAATGTTTAATAAATTATTGTAAGACCACATTTGATTTGACTTTAAATTAATACTTTAAAATGACAAATTATTTAAAGAAAATTCGAAGTTTTGAGGCTCATATGATGCGTAGAATTACTGCACCTATACCATATATAGGTGTGTGTGGGGGGTAGCAATATTCTTGTTATTATAATAAAACATTTTTGCTACACCTCGAGAGTCATGTTTCAGTACTTTATTTAGCATATCATCCAGGCGAAATTGCCTGGTGTAGTGTTGAATAAAGCACTGAAATACGACAACTCTTGTGTACTAATGAAATGATTTTATTATAAATATTAAAAATATTAGAACAAATATATCTCTACTAATATCGAGCAGTGCTAAAACGTAATTGCTAGGAACTGAGAAATCTCATTCCATTAGTTCTTACTACTATATATATATATATATATATATATATATATATATATATATATATATATCACCTAATGAGCCTGACGAACAAATCTAGGTTTCACCTAAACGGATCGTCAGGGCAAGCTGACGATTTCATGCCCTAAGCTCTTTCTTTTTTACAACAATTTTTCCCTTCATTCGAGAGTTTTCGAGAAAGGTTTTCGAGACGAGTATAATTATAATCTCGTTTATATATATATATATATATATATATATATATATATATATATATATATATATCACCTAATGAGCCTGACGAACAAATCTAGGTTTCACCTAAAAGGATCGTCAGGGCAAGCTGACGATTTCATGCCCTAAGCTCTTTCTTTTTTACAACCATTTTTCCCTTCATTCGAAAGTTTTCGAGGAAGGTTTTCGAGACGAGTATAATTATAATCTCGTGTCTATATATATATATTAAAAAACTGAATTACGTGTTGTTCCAACGGGAGAAATTGATATAGAAGAAAAAAGTGTAAGAAGCCGTGAACGTTTTGTTTAAGTGTAGATTGATTGCTATTATTAATATTAATATTACTTGCTTTTTGTATGATATTTTAAGTGTCCATCATGATATTTGTTTTGCTACAGGTGTTTCGAGTTTAAAGTAGACCGTCTTCAGGCGAACAAACTTGTGGCTTTACATATCGAGATCCGGATATCGATATGTAAACTCACAAACTCTATATTAATATTGACAACCTCGCCCAAAATATTTTAATTTTGTATTGTTTTGTTTTTAGTTTTACGTCAAGTTAAATTTGCTAGAGTGTGTATGTTCATTGGCCTCTTTTATTTTGTCATCAGTTTCCTTAGTTTTGTTTCGCCAACTCCTCCCTCTTGTGGATACAATAGAATATTCGTTTTTTTGTGTGTGTAAGTGTGTTGTGTTTTTTGACGTTTGTTGTCGTAAATAATCAGACCTATAGAAATAAATATATAATAAAGCTTGATTATAAACAGAACATCTACTTAAATACGAGTATCGAATAAAAATAATCTTCAAACAAATATATTTCAAATTGTCAGTTGTTTATAACCAGTTTCGTTAATCTTCGTTACTTTCCGTAACATTTTTACATTTGTTGACATTACGATATATTTCAGAGCAAATATGGTTATTGCGATGAATCGAAAATTGTGCTATAAGCTTAATTTGGCTTCGTTCAGACTAATCGTCATTTGTGATCCAGAGGTCTAATACTCGTCAGATCACTTGGTGGCTTTTTCTATATGGATAGGGCTCGCAGGTTCGAATCCTGACGAATGAAACATATTCTCGTAACAAAAATTTATCGTAAATAATGAAGCCTGTAGACATAAATATAAAATATTGTTTGATTATAAACAGAATATCTACTTAAATACGAGTATCAAATAAAAATCATTTTAAATTGTCGGTTGTTTATAACCAATTTCGTTAATGTTTGTTAATTTCCGTAATATAAGACAGAATATCTACTTAAATATGAGTATCGATCAAAAATAATGTTCAAACAAATCATTTCAAATTGTCGGTTGTTTATAACCAATTTCGTTAACCCTTGTTAATTTCCGTAATATAAGACAGAATATCTACTTAAATACAAGTATCGATCAAAAATAATGTTCAAACAAATCATTTCACATTGTCGGTTGTTTATAACCAATTTCGTTAATCTTTGTTAATTTCTGTAATATAAAACATAATATCTATTTAAATAAGAGTATTGATCAAAAATAATGATCAAACAAATCATTTCAAATTGTCGGTTGTTTATATCCAGTTTCGTTAATCTTCGTTAATTTCCGTATGTTGGTCGAATGTCGCCGTCAACTGATATTTCTGTTAAAATTAAGGAATTTTTTTTTTATTGCTAATACGATATTTTATTTTATTTTAATGCATTGTGTGAATATTTATCGGATTTTATTTTCATTTATTAAAGTTGTTAATTATTTTCCACAGACAAGGTGTATTTATGAAACTAATGAGGAATTCTTCGAGTCTTTCCGGTATTATCGTGTTTGTAGTAAGAATGGTAACTAAAAATGTGATGTTTTTGTTCATTATTGTATAGCTTGTTTAGGTCAGATATTGTGGCTAAGTTATTTAATATGAGACAGAAGACCACCCTTCCCCCATTCCCATGATTCATTGTCTGCCACATCGTCTTTTGTATTATACAAAAATAAATATTATTAGAGTCAGCCATTTATTTCAGACGCCACAATGAGAAACCTACTCAAGACTTTGTTATAACCACTAGAAAAAGAGTTTTAACAAAAAATGTCTGTTTTTCTTTACAGTTATTATATCATTGAGAAATGGAGTGAAATTCTGTGTGAAAAATTAAAAAAACAAATAAGTAAACACTGACATCCAGTAGACGCACACGTCCTGAATAACCTTAGATCTGTACCCCTAAGGAGTTGGTTAATGTTTCTTTCATTCGGCCTTGTATCATACTTAACCGAACTCCCTATAGCTTACAAGTTTTATCCAGAAATATCATCAGAAGGTTTTCATCAGAAGGTTGTTTGGTTGTCGGCAGGTTGGAATGTGTGGAATAGTGTAAGAATAAAATATACATTTTGCATTTTAAAATAGAAAGTTATTAAAAGCAAAGAATAACACAAGTTGTAGAAGTTAATGTGGAATTTGAAACATTAAGAAGTTAAGAGTAGAGTTCGTGTTCAATGATAAGGTTATGGTTATCAAGATTTGTAAAAAAAGGTTCGTCGTAGTAATTGTTGAAAGACTATATGCCTTTGGATGGAGAAGAAAAAGTAAAGGAAATCAGTGCATGAGAAGGAAAGAGAAAGAGGACGAATGACTGGGTCAGCTTGAAGCGTCTCTCGTTACATTTTAGCTTGTCGTCTTTGCTGCTTCTATCGCTGACTGACGCTGTCGATGCCCTTTTATTGTCATTAGATTTTTCACACTGGCTCGCGAAGGCCTCAAGTCTTGCAAGCCGCTCCCATTGGTCAAAAATCAATTTAACGCCTACTAGCGAAATCTGGTTTCTGATTTCAAAAGTCATTGTGATTTTTTGTAAAAGTGAAGAAAAATGTTGATTTTAATTCTTAATTTCTTATCCCACTACAGAACAACCTCGTAGATGTAGAATATTTTGTGTAGGTTGGCCTACGACAACAATGTTGTGAACTCAGTAAGCCACAAACTCACTGTTCACTCACATTGATTGACTTGGTTTGTACATTTGTCCTTTCGACACTTAAAGAGAACTGAAGAACACGTGTATGAAGATCGAATACAAATCAATATTAATAAACAAGAAGAATTCCTTAGCCATAAGCCAATACTAGTGTCCCATAAATACCTAACATACTCCACTTTAGCAACAATTATTGGGCAAAAAGTTAGACTGAATTCAACAGAGTACTATAATGATCTTAATTTTACAGCTAGTCGCCTATGTAAACCTAATTTACGTAAAATGTATCATGGATTGCTGCCATATTTGGTCGGGTGCACCTGCTCTCCACCTAGGTGCCTCGACCAAATCCAACAGAGAATCAGTAATGTGATTGATCCTGACTTGGTAGTTAGGATACAGTCGTTTTTTTACCGACGCAGTGTGGCTTTTCTGTGTCTCTTATACAAATACTTTCACGGCTTCTGCTCCGATGAACTTAGCTCACTGGTACCTCCTATATATGAATTTCCTCGAGCCACAAGATTAGCAACTAGGTCCCACCATTTTACTGTGAAACTAATACAATGTAAATTCTACTCCATCAGCTTCTTTCCTCGCACTTCTCGCCAGTGGAATGTCCTTCCGCATACTTTTTTTTCCCGACAGCTATAACCTCCAAGAATTTAAATGTAAAGTCAATAGTCATCACTAACTTACATCCTCTCTCTCATGCTTTTTCTCCGTCTACCCCACTCTCCTCGGTATTCTCTTCCTCTTCCTACTCTCTTTCTGACACCTCTCACCCCTCATAACATTCTTCCTATGTAACCCCTGCACAACAGTTGAAGTAAAATACCTTGCTTGGGGCGACACGATTATAAAATAATGTGCCACCCAGTTAAGATAGAACTCACTACTAAGTAATACTTGTCAATCATACTAACTTACTAACGCTTTTCACACTGTCAGACTCTCATATAAACTTAACTGTGATGAAAAGCTACGAGCTACTGTGATAGAAAGCTAATAGATAGACAGATTTTAACCATTTCCCAAAGGTAAGGCGACCTTCAGGTTTACATTACTTTGAATTTATTGAGCTTTAATGAAAATAAAATAGAATTTATCGTTTGTAGCTTTTTTAACATTTGTTTGTCGTTGTAAGTATGCTCGTGGGAAGGTATGTGATTTCTCTTACTTTTGTAACATTTAAAATTTCGAAGTAGAGATTAACAAATCTTCATTACATTTGATTAATAGCAAATGACTGGTATACTATTTTATACTTTTCAGACAAAAATTTCCAATTTTGTACGAAAGAATACAGATTAATAACGCCATTTTAAATAATTTAATATTTATACAAAAGTTTCTTTTAAAAAACTCGCTCAAAATTTAACAAAGAACGATACGGTATTTTTTCTGAGGTCATCAAAAAATTAATTAATTTTCGGTAATTTTTCTTTTAAATGGTACCAACTAATCTATAAGAGTCGAATTATCGTTTTCATTGGTTCAGTGTTTAATGCAGTCAGTTGAATTTTGTGGGTGTCAGTCGTTGTTTTCTTCAAGGTGTCAAAATTATATCGTATTGTCTAAACTAATAATTTACAAACAGTTAGGATGGCATGTATCAACTAAAAAGTCCATGACCCAAAATCGCAAGGATTCAATTTTGCACACAGATATTCAAAGTTTATGTTATAGTGAAACACACCTATTCTATAGTGAACAGACTCTCTTACCTAATTTAAGTAGGACTAGTAAAAAGAACGATGGTCGGTCGATGTTGGACGATAGTAGCCGATAGTTAGCCGAATACGAAACTAGTCACCGACCTGGCAAGATTATACTGGGTAGTACATATTATATCAAGTTCCTAACATTTTGTACGTCAAACCTATTAGGACCGACTTTTGCGCAAATACTATCCTACACTGCGATAATAACTCCACAACAGTTTGCTATCTAAAATGAATTATTTATAATATAAACATTTACAGTTCTATTATTACCTGAATACATGATTCTGAGCACATATGGGAATTTTTGAAGAGTAACTGAGATGTGGTAAAAGACCCAATGTATGAGGCACCCAGTGAGGATCGAACTTACTATTCAGTTGTAACTGATGTCTTTAAACATTTACTAAACATTACACCATAGCGAAGTAACCTCTATATTCTCCAAATTTATAAACGTAAATTGTTTGTTAATTAAGTGGATACTGATACTCACAGGACAGATTGAAAGTAAGACAGGGGAAAATATGGTATAACCTACTTAGTGAGTTCCATGGATATCTGTTGTGGGATCTCCCCTTTTGTATATGATAATGGACCTGACTGAGTGTACATATAATCCTGCCATAGAGAGAACAGCGATCTGGAATCTCAGTTGTAGTTACAGGTTTACAGTGGAGAGTTATCGTAGAGATCCGTTACAGTTATCGAAGAGTTCCGACAGATACCGAATTTACCCAGAGACCAGACTAGCTCTGAGCTCCAATCAGCTAGAATAAGTTACCCGGACATACTATTTCACTTCAAGACTTGTATATAAGCATTTCTACTAATAATATTCCTGGATTTACTAACCTGCATTCAAGTTTGTATATTACGTTCAATATAACCTACTTTTCTATCTCTATATCTGTTTTTGTTGTTCATTATTTTGTGCGGTTCCTCATCCAACGACTTCACTTCAAGACTTGTATTTATATATTTCTACTAATAGTATTCCTGGATTTACTAACCTGTGTTCAAGTTTGTATATTACGTTCAATATAACCTACTTTTCTATCTCCATATCTGTTTTTGTTGTTCATTATTTTGTGCGGTTCCTCATCCAACGACTTCAATTCAAGACTTGTATTTATATATTTCTACTAATAGTATTCCTGGATTTACTAACTTGCGTTCAAGTTTGTATATTACGTTCAGTATAACCTACTTTTCTATTTCCATATCAGTTTTTCTTGTTTATTATTTTGTGCAGTTCCTCATCTGGAATCCACAACAACAACTGAACGACTTTAGGAGAAATAACAAAAAAGACAACATTATTTGATTAAACACAGTGCAAAACTTGTGTAGAGCCGTGATAGGTCCTGAAGAAACACGGTACATAAAGAAAATGTACGTAAAAGATATTTACGGGTGGCAGAATTGGATTTTAAAAAAGACTCTCCATTCATCCAAGGTTCAAACTTCAATCTGGATAGATGATTAGTGAAGGTATTTGTTGTTGTGTGAAGTAAAAGTAAGGAGCTGAGTTTATGCAGATATGTGTGAAAATTAAAGGTTAACTCAATTAGAACTGGTTAATAATAAAGTGGTTGAGAAACAATCTTCATAGGATTTTGTTTTACTAAGTAACATTTCTAGAAAAGAATCTATCCGACGGAAATTTACATTTTTTCTGAAGGTAAACGAAGGGAGTTTTTTTTTCTTTATTTCCATGTACGCAGCGTGGTGGGTTTTATTTTGGTGAGTTACAGACAAAGAAACTCAGCAATGTAGCTCGTTTCTACATTATCCATGGAAATCGAGATTTTGAAAAATAATAAATAACCCGCGTGGCAGCGTACACGCTTTTGTGATCTGACAAGCCTGGAAAGTGAAGCCCGTCTGAAACCATCCTGCACATATATAAATCTACCATCCGTCTTTGCATCGAATACTGCTGCTATATCTGGTCGGGTGCTCCTGCTATCCACCTAGGATTCCTTGACAAAATCCACGAATCGGTATTTTGATCGATCCCGACTTGACAACTCAGATACAGTCACTTTCTCACCGGGGTAATGTGTCTTCCCTGTGTCTCTTCTACAAATACTTACACTTCTGCTCCGATGAACTTAGCTCCCTGGTACCCATTATATATGAATTTCCACGAGCGACAAAATTAGCAATTAGGTCCCGCCCTTTTACTTTGAAATCAATAAAATGTAAAGGCAAATTCTACTCCATCAGTTTCTTTTCTCGCACTTCCTGCCTTTGGAATTCCTTTCTGTTTACTTGCTTCCTCGACAGCTACAATCTCCAAGAATTTAAATGTAAAGTCAATAGCCATCTCATATCTCACTAACTTGCATCCTCTCTCTCATGCTCTTTTCGCTGTTCACTCCAATTTCATCAGTAATCTTATCCTTCTCTTACCCACTTCCTGATACTCCCTATAACCTGTCACTCTTTCTCATAACTTTTCTTGTATGTAAACCCCTTGCGCACTAGAGTCACTAAAATGCTTTGTTTGGGCGATATGATTATATATATATATATTGGTAGATCCACCCCAGATATGTCAGCAGTGCTTCGTTTTTGTTCTGATCTAGTTACTGTTAATGTAGACCAATGAGGTATAAATCTGGTACGTACTGGAACTGTGCAGAAAATTGACCATTTACCAACTAACGTCTTTATCGATAGTTCGTATGTTTTAGCTCTATTTGATGTCTGGTTTAGGCTTCAGTCCCAACTGAAGTCCAATGCAATGAAACTTCTTTTGAAAAAAATCAGAAAACAATGATCGAGGAGTATTGTTTCGTGACGTTTATTTTAGAATATAAAGCATGGATTATTTTTTGTAACTTCTCTTCCATATCTCTCATTGAGTAGTATATAAATTATTCGGACTATTGTCCTCATTTTTGTTGCAATTTATACGTTTTGGCTGTTGTACGCTCAAGCCTTCATCCGGTGTTAGGAATTTCGAACCGAACCATTTATTACAATTACTGGGGTATATCATCCGCATTCCTTGCGTAAAGCTCGATTGGAAGCCATGAGTTATCTCCCTCTAACCCTGCAAGTTTCTTGTTCACCACTGCTGTAGCGTGGTAGTGAACTAACAACTCTAAGAGTTAAGTCAGGAACTAACGAAAGTCTTCTTAAGAACAACTGAATTTTGGGGACTTATAAGCCTAATGTCCAGTAACCATTTTTTACCAGAGTTCATATTGCATTTTTTGATGTTAAAGATTTTCTATAGTATTTTTGATGTTAATGTTTTTCTCTAGTAATTTTTAAATAGAGCTCATATGAGAAGTATTGACATAAAGTTGAGCACAATAGTCCGAATAATGTAAATACTGTAAATGCTATCTCATCTCAGAAATATAGACAAATACTCTCATTGAATACTTAATATTTTTTTTTTTTATAAGCGTTTCATCCCGAGCAAGGCATGCCACTGCCACTACTGTGCAGGGGGCTACGTAGCGTGGAGAAAGGCTGATTAAATATAGGAAATAACAGAGGGTGGGTGATAGGCGGGTGAGGATACCGAGAATGAGGGTTGGGTAGATGAGAGTGTTGTGAGAATAGTTGGGAGTTAGTGTGATAGGAGGTGTCTATTGACCCTACATTTAAACACCTGGAGATTGTAACTGTCGGGAAAGCAGACTTGTGGAAGGGAGTTCCACAGGCGGGAAGCACGAGAAAAGAAGCTGTTGGAGTAGAATTTACGGTTACATCTTATTTGTTTAACTGTAAAAGGGTGGGACCTAGTTGCTAATCTAGTATCTCGTCTAAATTCGTGCTTAGGCGGCACCAGTGATCTAAGCTCATCGGAGCAGAAGCCATGAAAGTACTTGTAGAAGAGGCACAGGGAAGCTACATCAGGCCGGCGTGAGAGCGGCTGCAGCCGGTCTGCCAAGTCAGTATCAACCACGTTACAGATCCTCCTTTGTATTTTGTCAAGAAGCCCAAGGAGAGCAGCAGGGGCACCCGACCAGATATGGCAGCAATATTCAATACACGGGCGGATGGTTATCTATGTATTTCAAGTTTATTGTAGATCAATTTTACGTCCCATGTTTATAAAACTAGTGAAATTATAAGAACTACAAAGAGTTCAAACAAAGCTAATTTTTATTTATCACAACAATTTAATAAAGCAGACACCTCTGAACGGTTTTAGTACTAAAAATCGATTCGTAAGGCCAGGTTATCAAGAGATGTGTCGATTGGCATAAATTTACAACTGAAATCTCAATTACAAAAGTGTTTAAATTCACTGTTTATCTAAGCCAATTTCTCTTTATCTCATTTTCTATATATTTTCTCTCTCTCCATTTCTTTTTCTCTCTTTTTTCTTTCCTCTCTTTCCCTTCCTTTTTTCCCTGTCTCTCTCTTCCTCTGTCTTTATTCTTTTTTATCTCTCTTTTCCTTTTTCTTTCTTGCTTTTCCTTTGTGCCTCTCACTTTTCTTTGTGCTTTTTTCTTCTTTTTCTCTCTTTAACTATGTTCTCTCTCCTTTCCTTTTCTAACTATTTCTTTTTTATCTCTCTTTTTCTTTTCTCTCTTTCTATTTCTCTCTCTCTCTCCTTCTGTCTCCATTCTTTTTTCTCTCTCTTTTCCTTTTTCTTCTTTCTTTTGTGTCTCTCATTTTTGTTTGCGCTTTTTCTCATTTTCCTTTTCTCTCTTTTTCTGTTCTCTCTCTCTCTCTCTTTTCTTTTTCTCTCTCTCAATTTTTATTTATCTCCCTCTCTCCTCTTTCCTTCTTTTTTCCATCCTTTTTTATTCTCTCTCATCTCAATGAATAGGTTATATCCAGTGAAGAAACATGTCCTTGTCACTCACCTTTTTCTATCTTTCTGTAGTTCCCCAACACATTTCTATTTGCGTGCAACTTGTCTGTTCACAATAGAGATTAGGATTTATCTGAATTTCTTCCTTGAGTAAATTAAACTTTTCTAACGTTGCAAGGAGATCTTAGCTTCTCGCTTTATCGAATGCGTTTCATAAACCACAAATTCGATTTTTCATGGCAAACGCAAACTACGATTACAACTAAAGATAAATTAATAAAGAAAAACGGGAAGACAGGATTAAACGTCAAATCCAGAATGTATAGTCGTTAATAAGAGGCGCAATCTAAGATGAGATCTAATAACTGAGGACCACAAAATGAAGCAAGCTTGAAAAGAAATTTAATTATTTCTGATATATATATATATGTGTGTGTGTGTGTGTGTGTGTGTGTGTGTGTGTGTTTGCATATGTGCGTTGTGGTGCAGTTGATATCAACTCGGAACGAGAAATCGGGGTAGCGAGTTCGAATTCCAGTTGAATTCATTGCGTTCACTTACGCGCAAATACACTTGGGAAAGGTATTAATCTGACTCTTCCTTCCAGTTATGGGTTAAATAACAGGACAGATTGTGTTGGCTGGCAACCAGTCTACCGCAGATAGTAATGGTAAATCACTACGGGATAATCTTCTGCCCAGTTAGTCATGTCTCTTTCGAGACATGATCACCCAAGCGTGTTTCACGCATGACACATAACTGACTGACTGAATATAATAGTTGGAAACATAATTAAGGCTTCTACTGGGTATTAAGTGGGGGTCGATTTTCTATTGTTATGAAGTAATAGACATCCCTCACTAATTACTATTTCCTAATATAATATATATCTTCCCCCTCTAGCTATGAGTCAAATAACAGGACAGATTGGGTTTTATAGCGTTTTCTGGCAACCAGTCTACCGCAGAAAGCAATGGCAACCTACTGCAGAAAAACCTATTGCCCAGTCTCTCATGTCTCTTTCGAGACACGATCGCCCAAGCGTGTTTCACGTATGGTACTTAACTGGCTGAATGACAGATACAGTGTTGTGAAACAGTGGATATCAGCTCTGAAAGAGAAATTAGAGAGCCGAGTTCGAATCCCATTTTAATTCGTTATATTTATTTATATTAGATTCTATATCTTTGGTTGGCAGAAAAATAATGACAAACTAATGCCGGAATTTTACTGCTTAGTCAGTCATGTCTCTTTCGAAACAAGGTCTCTAACTGTCGTCATACTGTTCCTCTCTCTCTCTCTATATATATATATGTATCTACTTAAATACAAGTATAGATCAAAAATAATTTTCAAACAAATCATTTCAAATTGTCGCTTGTTTAAAACCAGTTTCGTTAATCTTCGTTAATTTCCGTAACTTGTTTACATTTGTTGATATTACGAGATATTTCAGAGCAGATATGGTTAATACGAGGAATCGAAAATTGTGTACATAGGCTTGATTTAACTTCTTCAGACTTATAGTCATTCGTGGTCGAGAAGTCTAAGACGCAACAGGTCGATCGGTAACTTCCCCTATGTGGATAGGAGTCGCAGGTTCGAATCCTGCCGAATGCCACACATTTTTGCAACAAAAATTTATCGTAAATATCAGGCTGGTAGAAATAAATATATATTATTGTTTGATTTAAAAACAGAATATCTTACTAAATACGAGTATCGATCAAACATAATGCTCAAACAAATATATATATATATATATATATATAATACATGCATTACTCTTCAGAAATGAATTGAGTTCTTTCGGTACTTCTTTACAATACGTTCAAATTTCCCTTCTTTGATTCCATGCGCCTATGTCTTAGTGGGTAGCGACTCCGACTGAGACAAAATTAATCGAGTTTCTATCCCGGCCATAAGCAAGTGAATGTATCTAGCCACACTGATGAGCTGTGATACAGCGAAACTGGCTTGTATGTGTATGACTAATATAAATATATATATATTTATAGTTTAATACTTAGTTTTTGGTCCTAATAGGGTTAGACCAGAACACATTTGTATTAAAAAGTGTTCTATACACTTATATTCTAGAACTTTTGAATATTTTTCATTTTTAAACGAGTTATTTTGCTACCTTGGTTTCTACCATGAGTTTTTTCTTCAGGCGATTTTTAATAAGTTATTAAAAATTGCCTGAAGAAACCACTCATGATGGAAATCAAGGTAACGAAATAACGCGTTTAATATATATATATATATATATATGTGTGGGGGGGGGGTGTCTGTATAGATATAATAACAATGTTTTAAGTTGTGATATACTATGGGTAAAATGCACAAAATTTTCTCTCACACATTTTCTTTTCTTTTTCTCCCTTTTCATTTTTCTCACTCTTTCTATTTTTCTTTATCTTCCTTCTTTCTTATTTTCTTTTTCTCCCTTATCATTTTTCTCACTCTTTCTATTTTTCTTTATCTTCCTTCTTTCTTATTTTCTTTTTCTCTCTCTCTCTCTTTCTCAAGATCCTTTGAATATAAAAGTAGGCACTGAGGTTAACACCGAGTGGCGACAGCCTGTTTCATGACTGAAAGTAATCCTCACTCGATGGTGATTTTCCAAGCGTAGCTTAGATGTGGCACAAGGCCGAAAGTAAGGGACACCTAGTGAGGATCGAACTCACTACTCAGTTGTAATGATTCTAGTGAGACAAGATTGCTAGCCATTACACCACCTCCAGGTGCCCAAATCCTCACTCGATGTGCGTTGTCTGAGTCTACTGTATTATGGTTCATTATAGGTAGCCTGAGTTTTTTTTATATCTTTTTCTTTTTTTTTTTTAATCGTTTCACCCCGAGCAAGGCGGAAACGCCACTGATGTGCAGGGGTCTACATAAATGTAAAAAGATTAATGATAAAAGAGTGAGGAGTACAAACTAGTTAGAAAGGAACAATAGAAAGCTGAGAAAGTAGGTGCGATGACAGATACATAGGAGGAGAGAAAGGGGAGGTTATACGGGGGTGGGGAGAGAGCTAGAGTCCAGTGGTTAGTAGATGAGTATTGACTTTGCATTGAAATTTCTGGAGGTTGTAGCCGTCAGGAAAGCAAGAATACGGGAGCGAGTTCCACAGGCGGGAAGTGCGAGAGAAGAAGCTGCAGGAGTAGAATTGTCGTCTGCATTTGGCTAACCTGAGTGTGAATGGTTAGGACCCAGTTGCCAATCTGGTTGCGCGAGTAAACACTTGTTGAGCAGGTATCAGTGACTTAAGTTCGTCTGAGCAGAAGCCATGAAAGTATTTATAGAACAGACAAAGGGAGGCCACATTTCGACGATGGGGAAGTGGCTGCTGTCGAGCCGCCAGATCAGTACCTATCACATTACAGACTCTCCTTTCGAGCCTGTCACTGCCACTGTTGTGCAGGGGGTTACATAGGAGGAATATTATGAAAAATAGAGACAGGCTACAGAGGGTGTCGGGAAGAGAGTATGAGAAGGAAGAGAATACTGATGAGAGTGGGGTGGACAGAGAAAAAAGCATGAGAGAGAGGATGTAAGTTAGTGAGACAGGAGGTAACTACTGACTTTACATTTGAATTCTTGAAGATTGTAGCTGTCGGGAAAGTAAGTAAGCAAAAGGGAATTCCACAGGCGGGAAGTGCGACAAAAGAAGCTGTGAAGTAGAATTTGCGATTACAATTTATCGGTTTAACAGAAAAAGGGGGTACCTAGTTACTAATCTTGTGGATCGAGGGATTTCATATATAGGGGGTACCAGTGAGCTAATTTTATCGGAGCAGAAGCCGTGAAAGTAATTATAGAAGAGACAAAGGGAAGCCACATTGCGTCGGTGAAAAAGCGACTGTATCCTAACTGCCAAGTTAGGATCGATAACATTACAGATTCTCCGTTGGATTTTGTCAAGGACACCTAGGTGGATAGCAGGAGTACCCAACCAGATCTGGGAGCAATACTCAATGAACCGGCGGATGGTATATTTGTATATATGCAGGATTGTTTCGAACGGGAAAAAATTCCTGGCCCTACACAGAGAACCGACTTTCTCAGGAGGAAAGATTGTCTGTGATGGTTTGTTATCTTTTCAATTTTAAAGCATACAACATTTACTCATAGCCGAATTCCGACAAACAATTATACCTTACTGCCAAACTCTAACTTTGCTATGTACAGACTAGATGAAAATATTGAATATGGCTGCCATATCTTGAGAAATGTTGTCCAAAAGTTCCCTACTGTCTAAACTTGACAGAGTTCAAAAGTCCTTATCATGTCTTGCGACTGATGAATTTTATGCTCACTGCGATTCTTGTAGCACAGATAAAGCCTTGGTAGTCTCTCGCTAACCCATCGCTTTTACCGTTACAGGTGTTCGGAAGAGTTACATTCCTTAGCTGCAACAGCTAAGACCTTCCCAACTAGAATCCGATATGCTATATTTACGTCAATTCCCACCGTGCTCATTTAATGAAGAAAATGTTCCAGTCATATAGTTTTTTCTTCAAAACTCCGACACTTTGTAACAAACTCCCGCGAGAATGCTTCTCTGACAACTAGAATCTTGTTCTCTTTATCCCTCCCGAACGTCAAAGTATGCATTTCTAAATTTCTGTTTCGTTTTTTTTTTTAACAATTTTAATAAATCTCTACTTTGAGTTGCCCTTCACTCTTGTATCGATTGAACAAAAGGTAAAATTGAAGTATCATGTGAACGTGAAAATAACTATTGATTACAATGGTGGCTATGTTTCCTTCCGCGTATTATATTTGTGTCAATAAAACTTATTCTTTTTAAGTTTTAAATTGTCTTAAAACTCCTGTTTCGGGATTGCCATCAATTTTTTCTTCGCTTTTCTTTTTCGTCTCAAATATGACATTTTAACGATTGGGTATATCCGATGTTTTTATGAAAATTATATCAACCTCAATAACTCGACATTGCTTTGAACATTTTTTGTCAATTTTTTAACTCTACATTTATAAGTCAAAATAAAGGTTGAGATAATTTTTAGACAGTTTGAAAAACTTTTACTAAATTTATTGGAGTTATAAAAATGTAGTCTTTAGTTATAAATAATCCCAAATATAAATAACTTTTGATTAATTTAATAACAATAAAAGCATCAAAAATTGGTGAACAGCAATAACAGAATAAATAACAAACATATAAAACTTTAAAGAATTTAAAACCTCATATACTGACACAGATGTGCGTTGTGGCGCAGTGGATATCGACACGGAACGAGAAATCGGAGAGCCGAGTTCGAATTCCAGTTGAATTCCTTGCGCGCAAATACCCTTAGGAAAGGTATTAATCCGTCTATTCCTTCTATTTATGGGTTAAATAGCAGGACAGATTGGGTTCTATAGCCTTGGTCGGCAACCAGTCTACCGCAGTCTACTGCGGGATAATCTTCTGCCCAGTCAGTCATGTCTCTTTCGAGATCATGATCGCCCAAGCGTGTATCACGTATGGCACTTAACTGACTAACTGAGTCACTAAATCTTGATCCGATGAGAATGTTTTATGCAAAACCTCCTGAAATCTTTGTTTCTGGAATTTTAAGCAATTGGATTTATGCTTGAATATATAAGAACATTTTAAGAATATTACATTTCCAAAAATTTAAGGCGTATGTATGTAAGTATATATCAATATAAAACAGTGGAAGGTGATGACAGTATGTAAATTTATTCTTATCGGCTCGGAACGAGAAACCGGGGAGCCGAGTTCGAATTCCAGTTGAATTCCTTGCATTCACTTAAGCGCAAATACCCTTAGGAAAGGTATTAATCCGTCTATTCCTTCCATTTATGGGTTAAATAGCAGGACAGATTGGGTTCTATAGCCATGGTCGGCAACCAGTCTGCCGCAGAAAGCAATGGCAACCTACTGCGGGATAATCTTCTGTCATGTTAATCTTTCTCTCGGGACATGATCGACCACGCGTGTATCACGTATGGCAATTAACTGACTGATATTGACACATCTTCTCAATAAAATCTAAATAATTAAAAAAAAATAAATAAAAATCCACGGATATTTTTTTTAAAATTTAGCGTGTTCAAAATACGACATTTTAACTTCTTTTCACAGCTCTGCTTTGCTGACATATTGCTAGCATTTCATTTTCACAATTAACCAAATATTTTCTATCAGATTCATATCCGGACTTGATCATGTCTCCTGTAAATAGTGTACTTTAAAAAAAAATCACTGTAAGATTAGATCTATTAAGTGCATTGTGGCGTATAACTACATAATTGTCGATTAAATGTTTATCTAAATCTCAAGTCTTAGCTTTGAAGTTTCTAAGTGATTTGTCTGTTGGCATAAATTATTGACTATGTGTGTATTCAAATTAATTCTTATCCATGTAGTTACAATAGGTACTACTGTTCAGTTTAACACTTTCATCAAATTTAAATGGTTCAGTCATGGTTTTAGAAATAATTATCAACACAAATCATCTCACTGCCGCCTCCGCCCTGCTTTCTTTTAGCATCAAACACATCTGATTCGGAAAAAAATCAATCTTTTGGCCAATCCATTATCCTTCTTGGTTTAGTCGATAATTCAAGCTTATATTACAATACTGCCACCTCCTTGTTGCCTTCCTTTAGCCACAGGTACATCTGCTTCAGATAAAATCCATCTTTTTGCTCATTCATCATGTCCTATTGGTTTGGTCGATAATTCCTGCCTATATAACCACACTGCTGCCTATTTTTAACCACGGGCATATTTGCATCGAATAAAATCCATCCTCTGGCCAAGCCATCATTGTTTTGGTTGATAAATACAGCCTATATTGCAATACGGTCACATCCTTGTTACATTCTATTAGCCAAGGGAATATTTGAATCGGATAAATTCCATCCTTTGTCTTATCCATGATAATTCCAGCATATATTATCATAGTACGTAGCGTTCTTTTAGCCACCGACACTTTGGCATTAGATAAAACTATCCTTTGCCCCACCCATTTGGTGCATCGAGTATTAATTGAGATCTGTCCATAAAATGTAATTTTCTATGCACGTCTTGACTAATTTTAACGCTTTAAAATATGTTTTATTGGATGTTATTTGCCTACATTTCTGCGATATTCCAGTATTATACACATTTTGTCCTTAAATCAATTACATCCTATTCAAATATCTGAATCCTGATCAACATTGGTTCTTTCGTTATAACTCATTTTAGTTTACGTTCCACTTGAGAAAATACATTTTTAGAACAATTTCCTTTGCTTGTAGTTATCAACTTAGTCATATTTATCGTTCGATGATCTCTTTGAATCTTTATTGATATCTCAATTGTGACCGCCCCACCTCACACTAATTTCAGGCTTACGGCCTATCACGTTGAATACACCGGTTCTCGCTCGATCACCGAAGTTAAGCAACGTTGAGCCTGGTCAGTACTTAGATGGGTGCCCGCTTGGGAATACCAGGTGTTGTAAGCGTATAGTGACGGATGTGCGTGCTTACAGCCATATCACATTGAATATATCAGTTCTCGCTCGATCACCGAAGTTGAGCCTGGTCAGTACTTAGATGGGTGAGAGCTTGGGAATACCAGGTGCTGTAAGCGTATAGTGACGGATATGCGTGCTTACAGCCATATCACGTTGAATACACCGGTTCTCGCTCGATCACCGAAGTTAATCAACGTTGAGCCTGGTCAGTACTTAGATGGGTGCCCGCTTGGGAATACCAGGTGTTGTAAGCGTATAGTGACGGATGTGCGTTGTGGTGCAGTGGATATCGGCTCGGAAAGAGAAATCGGTGAGCCGAGTTCGAATTCCAGTTGAATACCCTGCACTCACTTAAGCACTGGTACGCTTGGGAAAGGTCATAATCCGTCCATTCCCTCCAGTTATGGGTTAAATAACAAGGGTAGGACTTGGGGACCATGCTCTTACAAACATATCCCAATGAATCGTGAAAAGAAAAATATTGTAAAAATAAAATAACCTTACCCAAAATCACTGGTTATGACCTTAAAATGATCCCATAAAGATTGATAGGTCGTTAAGCCTCAAAAACAAACAAATCAATAATTTATTTTCCCACATTTGCTAGATCATTTACATAACCAAGTTTGAATATAAAAAAAAAAGTAGGAATAGTTTTTATTAAATTCAAGAGGCTATAAACTAATATTAGTTTCATCGGGATAATAACTTCCAAGTGCAGTTTTCATAATAAGTTCAATAAATTTAATAACATGCTAAAATCATCTACAAATTGACCAGGCTCAACGTTGCTTAACTTCGGTGATCGAGCGAGAACCGGTGTATTCAACGTGATAGACCGCAAAATATATATATATATATATATATATATATATTGCTAGTATTTATTTTTCTTTTGCGCAAAATGTATACCTAACATTTTTAATCAAAAATGTATTGCTGGTATTTTTTTAAATGTATTGCTGGTAAATTTTTGTTACAGAATTATATTCCTGGTATTATATAAAAGCATTATACTTTCATAGTGTTTGACCCTAATTTGAGGTTAAATATTTGTCTATAGCTGGGACCCATACATGTATTATCCCCCTGGGTCAGATTAGAACTGAGAACAATAGCAACTAACTGGTAGCTTCACGCTTCTCAAAATCTCCCGATCAGAATCCCTTGCTGCCGGATGTAGTTTATCGTCATATTCAGGAACTTTGAGCGGTTTAGAAAGGTTAGATCAAAATATATCGCTAACGATATTACAAATTCTCACTCAACGTCATTTTACTGCTGATTATTTGAACTTACTGAAGAGTATCTGTCCACTCACACGAAGTTAGATCGATATAATTGGTAGCCATATTGTTTGAGGGACATGCAGCCGTTTCCACGCATATTAAAAATAGAAGAATATGTTTCGAATTTCATATATGGACGATCGTTCGTGACAACTGTTGTTCATTAAAACTGAATGATGTACTGAGACTTACATGTTCGCCTACGCGAGATTTATAACTGGAACGTTATTTAAATCGTGAGTCAGAAAGCAAGGAAGTTGATCCGTTAGCAATTTGGTTTTATTATCTTCAACCAACCGGCTGTGTGGTCACCGATGTTGTCGTTATCTTAATAACAGCGTTCTAACGTTATCTTCTTTTCAAATAAAAGTGGCAGTAGGGGAAATTGTTCAGTGGGTATCACCTTCGGCTCACTATGCTCATTCTCGTTGAATAACGGTTGATTATCAGCACATCCCTATCATGGCCTATCGACTATTGCAGTTGGCACTGTGCTACATCAAGTTACATTTATCATGCTTACACCACTGGTTCTTTAAATGATATTTCATACGAGAATAGTTCCAAATCGGGCATGACTATCTGCCTAGCTTGCTTGAAGAGGATAACAATAATTAACTAACAATGAGCACATCGACATTAAGCATTGGTTAACATATTTGACTCGTACACCATTAATACTGTATTGATAAAAGGTACCATTTAGTACCCGCAGCTTATATTCCAGTTTTTGATTAAGCTAAATTTATTAATTGTCAAGTATTTGCTACAAAACAGTATTAGTAATTTGGGAAGAATTATATCTATAAAATGACGAGGGTGGACGTTGTGTAAGTATTTGTTTGTTTGATAGATTTGACTTAACGTCTTCATCTTGCGGTCTAGCCCGACGGGTGTTCCGCTCAGATGTAGATTAAAATTTTAGAACGCTCACGACACCTTGAAAATTTTCAGAAATCCAAAATTAGGGGTAGAAAAATATATATTATCACCCCACAAATTCAGAGATCAGTTTATGTATTGATTATAATATAGAATTGATCACTCCATTTTATATATATCTATATATGGTGCCCCTTCTCACCCTAATCCAATAGAGACATTCTACATTGTTATTGATATCTAGAAAATTGACGAGGGTGGACGTTGTGTTAGTATTTGCCATGTAAATTCATCATATGTTTATTTTATTTTTATTATCCCTTCAACTACACGATTGAAACCTGGCTAAACTGCTAGTTCCTAAATAAATTCCTCTTCTCAGTGATTTATTTAGATCATGTAACAGATCAATTGACGGAAAATGACTGCAAAATGATTAGTGACAACACCGAAAGATGGCCTTCAAAAGCTAAGCAATATATTAAGAGACGGGAATATTTGGTTAAAAAAAGGAATGTGTACTAAACGTATAAACATTATCAGTCCTTAGGAATATCACTGAATGCATGCCTAGCTATTTACGGGTACAGAAGACACATGAGACAACGAAAATATGACTATATAAAAAGAAACGGGAAATGACTTAGACTGAATGAATATAATAGTATGCCTCGACTGACACGAACTATATTATAACGGACACTTTATCTGAACTCTGGATCTGGACGCTGGGTATTTACTAAACGTCTCCCCACTGAGACAGGATGAGACACAAGGACGGAACAATAGCGGGCACACTAAGACCAGAGAACAATATTTATTCAGCCTCAGAAACTATTGGATCAGGCACTGTATTTATCTTAAGCGATTCTTCATTCGCAGACCGAACCCCGACTGAGACTTACTCTGGCAGAAGACTGTCAGAACTCTCTGTCCTTTTGCCTGAGCTATCTTATTCAGTTTTGGGTACTTGTCTTTCTGGTACTTATAGTTACAGGTTCAATAAATCCATGGAGTGTTGTTAAGTCAAAGCTAACATACAGTACTGGCATAGCTTCTACCATTCTTGCATTTTTCTTCAGTAAGTTATATCTTTATCTGATTTCAATCTCGTTTGTGTTCTCGATCTTTTTTTAGTTACACTATATGAAGCATTTTCAATCCGTGACTTTATTACGATTCTTCCAAGAATTTCCCCAGTTTTATATATTCTGAAAAATACATTTTGGCAAACTTTGAAATTTTGTAATGCTTTCGGATTCTAGTTGGCTAATGATAAGCTTGATTTTTTGAGTTCTTTTAACGCTTTCTGATACTCATCATTCCAGTTCCAATTTGAACATTTTTTAAACAAATTTTTCAGGCTTCAATCAAATTGTTCATGTTCTGTAAATTAGGTATGCAGATTTGACAACTTGCTAGCTTCAGAAAATCATGTAACCTAGGAACATTTCTGGGAAAAACATATTCTTAATTGCATTTGACCTCGAAGAATCTGCTTGACTACCTTTTTGTTAATGACTTTTCCTAAGTCTGACATTAGTATTTCTGAGTTCTTTTAACGCCTTCTGATACTCATCATTCCAGTTCCAATTTGCACATTTTTTAAATAAACTTTTTCAGGCTTAAATCAAATAGTTCACGTTCTGTAAATTAGGGATGCAGATTTGATAATAACTTGCTAGTTTTAGAAAATCGTTTAGCCAAGGAACATTTCTGGAATAAAACATTTTCTTAATTGCATTTGATCTCGATGAATGTGGTTGACTACCTATTTGATAATGACTTTTCCTAAGTCTGACATTAGTTTTTTCTGAGTTCTTTTAACACCTTCTGATACTCATAATTCCAGTTCCAATTGACGCATTTTTTAATCAAATTCTTCAGGCTTCAATCGAATTTTTTAAGTTCTGTAAATTAGGTATACAGGTTTGATAATAATTTGCTAGTTTTAGAAAATTGTGCAGCAAAGGAACATTTATTGGATAGAACATATTCTTAATTGCATTTGACATCGACGAATGTGGTTGACTACCTTTTTGTTAATGACTTTTCCTAAGTCTGACATTAGTATTTACTGAGTTCTTTTAACGCCTTCTGACACTTATCATTACAGTTCCAATTTAGACATTTTTAATAAAATTTTTCAGGCCACGAACAAATTTTTCACGTTCTGTAAATTAGGTATGCAGATTTGACAATAACTGGCTAGTTTTAGATAATCATGTACTCTAGGAACATTTCTGGGATATAACATATTCTTATTTGCATTTGATTTCGACGAATCTACCTTTTTGTTAATGACTTTTCCTAAGTCTGACATTAGTATCTATTGGGTTTTTTGACGCTTTCTGATATTTATCATTCCAGTTCCAATTTACACAGGTTTTTAATCAAATTTTTCAGGCTCCAATCAAATTGTTCACGTTTTGTAAATAAGGTATGAAGATTTGATAATAACTGGTTGACTATCTTTTTGTTAATATTTTTCTAAGTTATAAGCAAAAACAATTTACACTTTTCCTCACTGATCTTGAACCTGTAGTTTTTGAATATAAATCTTATTATAACTCAAAATGTTATTACTTAATAATTTATATATCTTAATTAATAAATTAATATACCTTTTAAATAATATATAATCCAAATCGGCAACTGCAAACAATAAATCTTCTAGGATGACATCCATATATTGTTGAAATATGCCTGGAGCTACTTTTATCCCAAGAGGAATTCCGTTCAACTTATGCAGTCCCTTCAGTGTCAGTCAGTCACGTGACATAGGTGATACACGCTTTAGATGATCCTGTCTCGAAAGAGACATGATTGACTGGACAGAAGATTACCCCGCAGTAGGTTGCCATTGCTTTCAGTGGTAGACTGGTTGCCAGACAAGGTTATAGAACCTAATCTGTCCTATCATTTAACCCATAACTGGAGGGAAGATACGAATTAATATCTTTCCCAAAGTGTTTGTGCGTAACTGAATGCAATGAATTCAACTGGAATTTGAACTCGGCACCCCGATCTCTCGTTCCGAGTCGATATCCATTGCACCACAAAGCACATCCGCCCCTTCAATATAATTATCGTAAATAACTCTGAACATTCTTTTTCAATTTGTATTTTCCAATACGCCTCAGAAATAACAAGCATTGAGAATTTTCTACTGTTCAATTTCGTAAAATAGGTAATTATCTAATTTTGATCATTTGTTTAACCAAGGCAAAATATCAGCACAAACTCGATTTTTCATTATTTTTCTTTAAATAAACTGCTATCCGTTTTGAATGGTCATTTCTTTAATTAAACTCATTTCCTTAGGTTTTTAATTCTTCGTTAACTTGATCAAATGTCGTGAAAAATACACTAGCTGCCGTCGACCATTTTTTCACTTGAAACATTGCCTTGATATTGGATCACCAACGCAACTCATTCAACAGAACATCTGAGAAAATTTTTCCAATTATTCTTTTAAATTTTATATTTTTTAAAAACTTGTCATCTTTCTACTTACATTTTTGCCAAAAATATTTATAGGTAAATCCTATAGCTCAAATAATTCTATCCAATCACTACTGAATATTTTATAGCATTTTCCACATATAAAGTTTAGCTTTTACACACTTGTTATAAAAAGAAACGTTGGATGTCATTTCACCAATAATAATTTCACACCCAACACGTCACGTACGAATTTCAATGTTCTTTTTTCTTTAGGTTTTTCATTTGCTTTCTATGTGGCTTTGTTGATTGTTGTGATATCACTACCAATGTAATGTCTTGCTGAATTTTTTCATCCACCTTATTAATTTTGCCAAACACTTATTTTCTTTGGGTTTCATCAATTATTTTTCCATCAAAAAGCTGGGTACGATATTTCTTGTGAAAACGTTTCCCTGCTTTTGTTTTACAGTGTTAGATTTTATGTCCAACTTTTCTAAACTTGTATGATTTTAAATTTTTAAAGGGACCGTTGTAACCTTCCATATCTGAAACATGGATTGATATTTATTTTACTACATTTTAGAAATTAATCCTTTAAGCATCTAGATTTTGGTCATTTAATTTGTCACTTTCACAATACTTGTTAAGAATTCCAGTATATATTACAAAATCTTCCAATGAGTTTTGAATAAGAAAAAATTCTCACTTTAATTTTAATTAGAACATTTATTTTTTTCTTTTAATTAATATTCTCCTGGTTTTCTCGGTAGTATAAACTTAATGTACTGTTCCTGCTCTGTTAGTGCTAACTTTTCTGCTCTGTTAGTGCTAACTTTCCTGCTCTGTTAGTGCTAACTTTTCCTGCTCTGTTAGTGCTAACTTTCTCAACAAAATCTTGTTTTTCACTCGCCTTCCTTTTCACTGCACTTATCGTAAAGTTAAACTTATTTTTTAAATAAGAAGAAAATTCAGAATATTATATGAAATCAGCTATACTGTTTGCATCTCGTCAGAAGTGAACGAAATTGGAGAATTATTTTTTTTGTTGTTTTTTCCTTTTTAATTATTTAAATTTTGTTGTTGTTTCTGGTGTTCCAACAACTGTTGTTGTTGTTGCTGTTGTTGTTGTTGCTGTCATTTTACCACTTCCATATTTAAGAATATGTTTTTTTTTCTTCGAACAGAAAAGACAAACATTACACTAATGTGATTCTAATTTCTCGTCTTCACTGTTATTATGCAGACCCAACCAAAAAGTAATTTCTTCTACTTCACATATATTTCGATTCCTCGTTGCTACTGTTATAACTCACTACTACCGGTTTTAATAATGTATCTCATCTAACTCCAACTGTATTCTAACGAATAGTCGAAATTCACCGAAACCAACCCGGACAGAAAACCGCATGACAAAGTACGGAGGGTAACTGGACCGAAACGTTGTGATAAGAAAAATATGTGAACGATAGTATAAATAGAAATGATGCTATAGGCATTTCAACTGTAAAATAATGAGAAGATACCGGCAAGCAAGTATTTTAAAGGGTTCATAATCATAAAAATTACTAAAAATTTCAACTTGTACAAATAGAGTGTTCCAATAAGACGGATCAAGTTATCAGTAAATAAAACAGTTTTATTGCTAAAATCTTTATTGATTTCACTATTGAATCATGTTCTTTGAGTCAGAGAAATTATGTGTGAAAAAATAATATCGCTTAAATGTCCGCCCAAACTTCAGCGGCACACCTCCATTCAATGGTCAACTTTTTGTTGTCGTCTCTGAATAGTTGCTTCTCTATCTCACTAATATGCCTTATTATCTCATTTTTCAGCTTTTTTTTTATATTAAGCGTTTCACCCCAGTAAGGCATGTCACTGCCACTACTGCGCAGGGGGCTACATAGAGTGGAGAAAGGATGATTAAATATAGGAAATGTCAGAGGGTGGGTGATAGGCAGGTAGGGATACCGAGAATGGTTAAATATAGGAAATGTCAGAGGGTGGGTGATAGGCGGGTAAGGATACCGAGAATGAGGGTTGGATAGATGAGAGTGTTCTGAGAATAATTGGGAGTTAGAGTGATAGGAGGTGTCTATTGAACCTACATTTAAACACCTGGAGATTGTAGCTGTCGGGAAAGCAGACTTGTGGAAGGGAGTTCCACAGGCGGAAAGCGCGAGAAAAGAAGCTGTTGGAGTAGAATTTACGGTTACATCTTATCTGTTTAACTGTAAAAGGGTGGAACCTAGTTGCTAATCTAGTATCTCGTGTAAATTCCTGCTTAGGCGGCACCAGTGCTCTAAGCTCATCGGAGCAGAAGCCATGAAAGTACTTGTAGAAGAGGCACAGGGAAGCCACATCACGCCGGTGAGAGAGTGGTTGCAGCCGGTCTGCCAAGTCAGTATCAACCACGTTACAGATCCTCCTTTGTATTTTTGTCAAGAAGCCCAAGGAGAGCAGCAGGGGCACCCGACCAGATATGGCAGCAATATTCAATACATGGGCGGATGGTAGATTTGTATATGTGCAGAATAGATTCAGGTGGGAAAAACTTCCGGGCCCTGCACTGCTGGATTGTTGTTGACTTGTTGCTTTGTTTGGAGTAGACCTTACTTTTAAGATGATCACAAAGGAAGAAATCTAAAGGCGTCAAGTTGCACCATTGTAGCGGCCATTTGACACCACTGTTTCGATAGATGATGCGATCTGGGAACTTCTCATGTTTGAACGTCCCTTTTCCTAATATTCTTGGATAACTTTAACACGTTGTTCGATTGTTAATGGTTTAAATTGCTAAAGAATAACGTTGTTAAATCTGAGTTAAACTTTAAAAAAATAATTAAACCTATAATCTTAAACACCCTATATATCTTCTAATTTAAATCTAAAAAAATTAAAAATTCAGATAGAAAGCACTGCAAATAATCATATTTTATTTATTGATGAATAAATTTGATGAATAAAAGCGGAAATTATTTGGGACTCAGGCTATTATTTCTCTTTAAATATTTTATAATTTTTTTTAGATATTATTAAGAATATCAAAAGATACATAAACATATAAGTGCATATTCAATCACTAAAACTGAAATCGCGTAGATTCTTTGGGGTACATGATGTCAGGACGCTAGATGTTGTGGTCGTTTGCCAAGTAAGTATTACCTGCTAGCCTTATGACCAACTGGCTCCTTTCAAACTTCTTACCAAGCAAGGATAAATAGCATAATCTACTTTCCTATTTAAACTATAGATGGCGGGAAGTGATGAAATCATACAAGTTTATTTGCACGAGAGTGAATGCAATGACCTCGATTGGGATTCAAACGCAAATCTGCGATCGCTATTTATTAATTACACCAACCGCACACATTCATACATACATCTAAATTAAACAAAATCAATTTATTCAGAATTAAATATGTGCTAATTTTTCTTTTAAAATTAAGATTAAATAAATATGTGTATTTTCTAGAGTTAAGCAAGTTCATATAGGTGAAAATAAATCAATTATTGCATTATCAATGAAAAAAAAAATCCCCAAAACAAGTATACCACGCGATCGAATTTTTGAACAATGATTGCGTAGGTTTTTTTTTTTATCTGCCGCATTAATTTGGTTTGGCGTTTTCTGTTCAAACAACGTAGAAAGTTTTTTGCTATTTGTTTATTTCCAATATAAGTGGCAGTAATTTTTAATAACTGAAAATGCATTCAAAATATTTTTTCAGATTTCAAATTGTCGATGCCGATTCACTAGCAATTATTGTGTCTAATTCTAAACATTTTTTCTTTTTTGATTGTATCGGAAAATGAATTTAAAAAAATAATTACTTTTAAGTAAACAGCTTTATTAAGAAATCTCCTCATTATTTTTTAGTTTTAGAAATTATTTCATAATCTTTCTCTCATTTAAATAGAACTTCAATAATTTTTTAACATCGTTATTTTTGCATAACGTTAATCCACTACAACTCCAGAATTTCTTTTATAGAAAGTTACTGTGAGTTGAGCCATTCCTTTTTCAAAGTAAAATTAATTCATTTCATGATTAACTGAAATTCCATAATTTCCTGAGAAATAAACTTAGATATATTGCGACGTGCAAGGGTATTATCTCACTTTTATTAAGGAAGAATTTACTAACTCTCTAGGGGGTTTGATAGTCCCGTGACAAACCATAGATGAGGATAGACAATCAAAATGGATTTTTTTATAATCATATCGCCAAAAGCAAGGCATTTTACTGCCACTGTATTGCAGGGGGTAACATAGTAGGAATAAAGAGTGACAGGTTTTAGGGGGTGTTAGGGAGTGGGTAAGAGAAGGATGAGAATACAGATGAAAGTGGAGTTGACGGAGAAAGGAGAAAGGTTAGTGAGAGCGGAGATGACTACTGACTTTACATTTAAATTCTTGGAGGTTATAGTTGTCGGGAACGTAAAGAGATGGAAAGGAATTCCACAAGTGTAGAGTGCGAGAAACTAAGCTGCTGAAGTAGAATTTGCGTTTAGATTTTATTGGTTTTCCAATAAAATGGGGGACCTAGTTGCTAACCCTGTGGCTCGAGTAAATTCATATATAGGGGCCACTAGTGAGCTAATTTCATCGGAGCAGAAGCCGTGAAAATATTTGTAGAAGAGACACAGGGAAGACACATTGCGCTGGTGAGAAAGTGACTGTATCCTAGCTGCCAAGACGGAATTGATCACATTACAGATTCTCCGTCGGATTTTGTCAGGACCCCTAGGTGGATAGCAGAAGCACCCGTCCAGATATGGCAGCAATATTCAATGCACGGGTGGATGGTATATTTGTATATGTGCACGATTGTTTCAGACTGGAAAAACTTCCTGGCTTTACACAGAAAACCAACTTTCTTCAGCGGATTTAGCTATGGATTCTGTGTAGTCAAACCACTTGAGATGTGTTGTGAGCGTTAAGCCGAGGAGGCGCAGTGTTTTGCTTTCAGGGAGACTAGCCTGATCCATGATAATGAGTGGTAGGAGCGATTCTTTGGGATGGTTAATAGATAGCAGCTTTGTTTTCGAAGGATTAAAATTCACGAGCCATTTCTTACCCCAGTCCATCACTGATTGGAGGTCCTTTTCAAGCTCCGCAGCGAGGTTTCGCTTTGTCAGTCTCAGCAGATTTTTGATCGAGACGAGAGTAAACCGTAGTATCTTCAGCGTATATGGATACTTTATAATTATTTATATGATTAGAAATTATAACTACTTATATAATTATTTGGAAAGAAATTACTGTTGGACATTTTTGAAGATAGATATGGTAAGTTGCAACGATGAGGCGAACTAACTCATACCATGTGTATTGAGTTTGCGTTTGGGTTGTGTTCAACGGCATATCAACACCTCTGTGGGTTATTTTATTCCTAAAAGATAAGGTTTTAAGGTATTTTTTTAATGTTCGATTATTGTGAAAATGTTTATTTAGCCCGATTTTTATGAATTTTTTGTTTTTATTCTTTTTTATTTAAGAAAACTGAAAATTTCTTTTAGTTTGTATTAAAAATGTTTTGCAGATAATATTTCCTTTCTTTCAAAAATGTGTTATGGTCATAACTTTTTTCTTCAAAAATGTATTTTGGTAAAATTTTTCATTCAAAAATGTATATTTTTCTTTAAAACTCTATTTTTATGTATACATTTCTATAAAAGTGTATTTTTATACTTCCCTAATGTTTTGACCCCAGTTTAGGGGTTTGCTTATAGCTGGGACCCTATTAAGTGCTACCATTCCGGATGCAGTTTACCGTCATACCCAGGACCACCATGCGTCTTAATTGTGAAACAGACATATTAACAGGCTTGTCATCTCTCCAACAAACGATCAGTGTATTCATTCTTTTCATATGCCGCTTGTCTTTTGTTTTTTTATATGAAATTTCAGTTTTTCTCTGCGGAATTGTGTTGAATATTGTATATATATGTGGAATTGTGTAGAATATATATATATATATATATATATATATATATATATATATATATATATATGTATATATATATATCTTTTTAGGTACCTCCATTTTTTCACGTGAAAAACAGTATAGCGTAATGCAAAACGCCACAAACTTAACGAAAATAAAGTTTTGTAGTCAAAATGATGATATTATTATTAAGAGGAAAGAGCAAATAATTTTTTAATTATTTTTTAATTTTTTTAAATCCTTTCTAAGACGTTCACATTTTGGTTAGAATTCTTGTTTTGTTTACGTCATCGCCTTCTACAAAATTCAACATTGATTTTTTTGTTGCTTTTTTTCTGTTGAAAACACATTAATTTGAAAATTCTTGTACAAATCAAATAATTGTCTGGTGTTAAGCAAATTTTCAGAACTTCTTCACAAATGAATGAAATTATTTTTTAAATCTTTCTTTTTAAAAATTATTAGTAAAAATATTTTTTTATGTTTTACCCCCCATTTACTTAATTTCATAAAATTTTGCACAGAACTTTCACGTTTATGGAATTTGTTAATTTTGTTAAAACTAGGAGTCATTGGAGATTGCAAATCACCTACTTTTTTTTCAAATTTGTATTATTTAACTGGAAATTTGCTCTGAATTGAAAAATAAAGAACCCAATAAAACTATGCGATTACTTAATTAGAAAAGCTTTTAATTGTTTTTGTATATAAGTAATATTAAGGACATTATTCCCTGAAGAAATATTTTTTCTGATGAATAATGATTTTTACATGAATGTTTCATTTTTTTTACATTTTAATTATAATAATTTATAATAGTTTAAAATCGTGTAAAATTCTGTATTGACACGTCTATGGAATATGATATAGTAATTAATTGGAAACGAAATTTACGAGTCCAAAATTGCAAAGATTAATAAACGTAGTTACGTTATTTTATTTTTTAAAGTAATTTTTAATTTATTATATTTTTACCTTATTTTCATGTATGGTAGACTGAAATTGCCATTATTATGAAACGGTTATGTAATTTAAGAGATTTGTCCCTTCACTTAGATTTATGAAAATTGTCAGTTTTGGGCATATGTACAACCTGTCATCACCAAATCAGTCACAAATCCGTCAAACCTTCGATCAGATGAACACAACCAATCCTTAATAATTAGTTGTATATTACGTGTTTATGCTATAAGCAAGTAATATTTTTTTTAAAAATCAGCTTAATTTAACTTTTAATTTTCTAATTTTACTAAAATAAAATGTTAAAAATCTTCTGAAATCTTTTTAAAAGTGATAAATCTTTGTTCGTTTACAAATTTCTTACGATTATGAAAATGGTCGTTTTTAAGAAACTTTAAGAAATTGAAATTAAATGTGACTTCAAATCTATATAATTTCTATCTGAAATACACCAGAATTTTTTACTGAATGGAAATAATAAATTTAATCCTTAACATTTTAATTAAATTTAAAATGAAAGCTTCAAGAATGTTTTTTCATTTAAAAAATTTCATTTTAAAATCACATATCGAAAATGTATACTGAAAAGTGGAGGTACCGATATTTTATGATATATTTGTATAATCTAATCAGCCAGTTAAGTTCTATACGTGATACATAGATAAAAGATAATGTCGGGAGAGTTTGATTCCTGCCAAGGTTATTAGCACGCAATTGAACGCAATGAACTCAAGTGGAATTCGAACTCGACTCTCCAGTTGCTCAGTCCATCACACTAACGTGCCTCTTAATAAGCACACGTAATATTAATAATAAAGAAGAAATAATGAAAGGTTGCATTCATACCTATCCTAAGGTTATTAGTATAAAAATGAATGTCATTAACACGTCTGGAAATAGATCTCGGCTCTCTAAGTCATCAATCCGTGCCGCAATTTATTAAATTAAATATATATATATATATTTTTTTTTTGTATATATTATCATATTGCTCAGTGCAAGGCATTTTATTATCACTGTTGTGTAGGGGGTTGCATAGAAAGTTATGAAAAAGAGTCACAGGTTAAAGGGGGAGTCAGGAAGTGTGTAAGAGAAGGATGAGAATACTGATGAAACTGGAGTGGAATGAGAAAAGAAAATTGGAGAGAGAGGATGCAGGTTAGTGAGATAGGAGATAACTATTGATTTTACATTTAAATTCTTGGAGATTGTAGCTGTTGGGGAAGCAAGTAAATGGAAGGGAATTCCACAGAGGGGAAGTACGAGAAAAGAAGCTGTTGGCGTAGAATTTGCGTTTATATTTTATTGGTTTTACTGTAAAAGGGTGGGACCTAGTTACTAATCTTGTGGCTCGAGTAAATTCTGATACATGGAGCACCAGTAAAGCTTATTTCATAGGAGCAGAAACCGTGAAAGTATTTGTAGAAGAGACACATGGAAGCCACATTGCGCAGGAGAGAAAGTGACTATATCAGATTACAGATTCTTCGTTAGATTTTGTCAAGGACACCTAGGGGGATAGCAGGAGTACCCGACCAGATATGGCAGCAATATTCCATACATGGGCGGATGGTAAATTTATATATGTGCAGAATTGTTTCAGACTGAAGAACTTCCTGGCCCTACACAGAGAACCGACTTTCTTAGCAGTGGATTTAGCTATAGATTCTGTGTAGTCATTCCACTAGGGTTAAGCCGAGGAGGTGCAGTTTTGCTTTCAGGAAGACTAGCCTGATCTATGCTAATGGGGGATAGGAGCGATTGTCTTCGATGGTTAATAGAAAGGAAGTTCCTTTTGGAAGCATTAAAATTCACTAGCCTAAAACAAGATACGTTTAACGTATATGTCGTAGACCCTATCAACTTGATTCGGTGATGAAACATCAGTATTTCATGACCTCATAAAGGACGATAATTTTTCATACAACGCCAAAGAGAGAATCTGCAGTAAAGGAATATTTCATATTCTCGAATGTCGTAGTGGATGAAACCGTTCGTCTGCTCCGATAAACTTAGCTCTCTGGTAGCCCCTACATACGAATTTCCTCGAGCCACAAGATTAGCAACTAGGTCCCACCCTTTTACTGTGAAACCAATAAATTGTAAACGCAAATTCTACTCCAAAACTTCTTTTCTTGCACTTCCCGCTTGTGGAATTCTCTTCCGCATACTTGCTTTCCTGACATTCTCAAAGAATTTAAATGTAAAGTCAATAGTCATCTCCTGTCTCACTAACCTACATCCTCTCTCTCATCCTTTTATACATCCACCCCACTCTCATCAGTACTCTCTGCCCTTTCCTACTCTCTTGCTGACGCCCCCTGCAACCTCTCACTCCTCATGATATTCCTTCTATGTAGCCTCCTGCACAACAGTGGCAGTGGGATGTCTTGCTTGGGGCGAAACGATTATAAAAAAAAATTCTACCAAGTGCAAAGCATGAATATTTGCAGTGATGTTCCATTACTGTTCCATACTCTCGTAAGGGAGGATACCTTTCATATTCAAAAAACATAAATCTAAGATAGCTACAATGATATCCCATCCATGTTTAATGATTTCATAATGGACGATTCTTTTAATAAAATACCAAAAAAGAAAAACAAGGTCCTCTGCAGTGAAGACTCTTCCATGTTTCTGAATGTCGTAGTAGATGATACCTTTCATATTCTACCAATCGCAAAGCATTGATATATGCATTGATAACCTCTCTATGTACCCACATGTCGTAAAATGTTGTTAGTAAAAGAAAGGCTCCAGCATTCAAATTACTAATTGAAGATAAAAAGATTAATGCATGTACGAAAGGATATAGAAAGTACGACATTAAAATCCGAAGGTTCATTGGGATAGCGAAACATTCCTTCGAAACTCTAAGCAATGTATTAAGAAAGAAAAAAAAGTCTTTAATATTGAAATGTATTGAACGGTTATATTTTGTTCTACATAACAGTGAAGGCTGGACAATATCCTCTCAGGTGCAAAAGAGAATTGATAAACCATTAATGCAGCTCTACAGTCAACTGAGAATATCACAGACCTGAAATGTAAGCACTGGCGAAGTTTTCTGATCTTAAATCAAACCACTACATTGAGTCCTTAGCTACATCCACTGCTAAGAAGTTTGGGTCACTGTGTCGGGTCATTATGATTTTCCCGCCTGAATCCATCCTGTATATATACAAATCAACCATTCGTCCGTGCATGGAATACTGCTGCCATATATGGTCAGGCGCCTCTGCTGTTCATCGCAGTGTTCTCGACAGGCTCCAAAGGAGAATCAATAATGTGATAGGTACCGACTTGGCGACTCGACTACAGCCACTTCCCCACCGACGAGATGTGGCCTCCCTTTGTCTGTTCTATAAAAATACTTTCATGGCTTTTGCTCAGACGAACTTAAGTCGCAGATGCCTCTGCAACAGGTGTTTACTCGTACAACCAGATTGGCAAATGGGTCCCACTCATTCACAGTTAGATTAACCAAATGCAGACGAGAATTCTACTCCTTCAGCTTCTTCTCTCGCACTTCCCGCCCGTGAAACTCGCTTCCATCTTCTTGCTTTCCTGACGGCTACAACCTCCAGGAATTTAAATGCAATGTCAATACTCATCTATTAACCACTTGACTCTAGTTCTTTCACCACCCCGTATATCCTTTCCTTTCTCTCCACCTTTGCAACTGCCCTTACACCTGTATTTCCATCCTTCTCTTGCTCCTTTCTAACTGGCTCGTCTTTCTCTTCACTCTCTTCTAATTAATCTTTTTACGCTCATGTAGCCCCCTGCACATCAGTGGCGTTACCGCCTTTCTCCGGGTGATACGATTAAAAAAAATGGTCGCACAATGTAAACTTGTACATAACGTCAGATAGATATAGTTTAAAAATTTTGAACACATAACAAGGAGAGGAATCTTAGAAAATGTATTACTTACATGGAAGATTGGAAGAGAAAGTGACAGAAAAAATGTTGAGCTTGGTTAGAAAAGAATAAAAAAAGATAAAACTTATTAAAAGCTCGAAAAAGCAAGAAACAGTGAAGTGCTAACGTCCTGGATGATAAGTAGTACATAGAAGAATACCATTCAAAGTTCAGATCTCTTTTAGAATTTCTTTAGGCTTAAAGATAATATAACACAGCGAAGGCTTTCGAAGAGTTAACCATTTTCATTTAATTCGAACATGCAACCGCAAACAACATATACCGAATGACAAAGATTTTCGTAACTAAATTTATTGTAAATAAGCTGGCCAGTAGAAATAAATATATGAATATATTGTGTAGTTAAAAACAGGATATCTACTCAAATATGAGCATCGATGAAAAATAACGTTCAAACAAATAAATGTAATACTTCGTTTGTTCAAACCATTTCGTTAATCTTCGGGACTTTCCGAAACATATACATATAGTCATCCGCAGACAGGTGTTTCGCAGCTCATCAGTACGGTTAGATATCCGATTGCCTTTAGCCAGGATTGAAACCCGACCGAATTGAGATCAATTGGTGATTGTAACTCTGAGAGATGGGATCTCGGTAGAAAACTACAGATTTTAGCGTGTGAAATAGCATATAAACGTTCGCCAGTAGCTAAGAGTGTTCTAATTCATTATTGAATGAACGATGTGTAGATGCTAGTATAGCGGCTCTTTTTTCAAAGTCTACCATTCCTCTAGCGTTAAATCAGAGTATGAGAGCACACACACACACACACACACACACGCACATATATATATATATATATATATATATATATATATATATATATATATAATAATAATAATAATAATAATAATAGAAATAAATAAATACTGTCAAAAAATACATTTTTAAACTTACAAATTTTAGTAGTTTTTCCTATACATATTAAGAGAGTATACGTGGGTCATCATTATGTTTTATATATATATATATATATATATATAGTTTATCGAGGCAGAAAGTAATTTTCTAAACATATACTGTTAAATATAAGAGACAATGAATGTCTATTATGTTTAATCATGAGCCGTTCTAAACGTCGTATTTTTGCTTTAATTTCAGTTGAAAATAAAGACAAAAATTCTCCAACATTTGGATAATTATTTATTGGTTTTCTTCTAAGCTTTCGGCTCACATGAGCCATCTTCAGAGATGTTGTTTAAACTGAAATATTATGAAATCCACCATCATCGACGATTTTATTTTGTGTTGACATAAAACTCCGCTTGGCAACGGCAATAGTTACCAAAAATAATAAACGCAGTTCTTAAGATTTCGATGCGGTTTTATGACGTCACACCGCGGGATAGCGCGAAATGACAACAAAACCATCTAGTCAAATGCAATGTAATATGTTATTTCCTGTTTTAAAGTTGATTTTATTGAGTGTTGGTTGTTTTGATTTGATGTACATGGCCTCCAATATCTGCAGGTTCCTCTTACTGTGTGTATGAGTAAGGATCACCGTATTGTTGACCAAAATCTGTCTGATATTACCTACATGTTTATGTTTTTCAGAGAAATGTTGTTTAATAGTACTCTGATCAGAAAGATGACATGTAAGTCTACGGGAGAGCGTGGTTGTAGTAAAACCAATATATGTACTAGGTTTTTGATTAGTATCAGAGATACAATCTCTGAATCGGCATGTAAATTGGTACACTACATTACTCATGTGAGCCGAAAGCTTAGAAGAAAACCAATAAATAATTATCCAAATGTTGGAGAATTTTTGTCTTTATTTTCAACTGAAATTAAAGCAAAAATACGACGTTTAGAACGGCTCATGATTAAACATAATAGACATTCATTGTCTCTTATATTTAACAGTATATGTTTAGAATATATATATATATATATATATATGCGTAATTACATTAAAGCAGCACTAATTTTTATAGACTAATGTCCGAAAAACTGATGCTAACCTATCAGTAACTTAAATCGTCAATAACCCAACGAGGACTACCTCGTAGGTTAAATAAAGCGGAAGAAAAAAAAGAAACAAACCAAGCATTAGAACAATGCATCAAGTGCTTATTTGAAAGAAAAAAAATCCAAGAAGAAAGTGCTCTATACTAAAGTACGAAAGTAGAGCAAAAAAATACAGTAAACTAAATAAAAAAAATTGCCTAGACCGACCGCGGTTTCACACAACGGATCCGTTGTGTGAAACCGCGGTCGATGTTGACTCATTTTTAATTTTAGTGTACTGTATATATATATATATATATATATATATATATATATAGAGAGAGAGAGAGAGAGAGAGAGAGAGAAGCAGGCAGTTAGAGTGCAATAGGTAAAGTGCCACCATGTCATATTTGTAATTTAGTGCGTGCACTTTGTTTTTGATTTTATTGACTTCACAGTAGAGTAGAGTCAGTTGGGTACTGTCTGTAAGACAGAGACTACCATGACACAATTCACTTTTTTTTTCTTTTTTTTTTATAAGCGTTTCACCCCGAGCAAGGCATGTCACTGCCACTACTGTGCAGGGGGCTACGTAGAGTGGAGAAAGGCTGATTAAATATAGGAAATGACAGAGGGTAGGTGATAGGCGGGTAAGGATACCGAGAATGAGAGTTGGGTAGATGAGAGTGTTGTGAGAATAGTTGGGAGTTAGTGTGATAGGAGGTGTCTATTGACCCTACATTTAAACACCTGGAGATTGTAACTGTCGGGAAAGCAGACTTGTGGAAGGGAGTTCCACAGGCGGGAAGCGCGAGAAAAGAAGCTGTTGGAGTAGAATTTACGGTTACATCTTATTTGTTTAACTGTAAAAGGGTGGGACCTAGTTGCTAATCTAGTATCTCGTGTAAATTCCTGCTTAGGCGGCACCAGTGATCTAAGCTCATCGGAGCAGAAGAGAAACTTGGAAATGCCAGGCTGTACTGCTTCACATTCAAAGCGGAAGCTCTAATAATACAATTGGATAAGTCTAATGGCGATTATGAAGCTGTTTCGAGTGGTTACTAGTTTTGGCGACATTTTGTCGCCATTCATTCTTTCACAGAGTCTCCGACTCAACACGAAAGGCTACATTAAGTATCTTGTGATGGTAGTGCAGCTCTGGATCTAGCAACACGAGCATTAACTAGTCATGACAGTCGTAGACAATTGATGTGACTACAGCACTCCTTACATCTGACCGCATAACTTCTCACACTGCATCTACTTTCATTATTACATTTGGGGCGAGGCTTGTAACGCCAAAGATAAATTGCAGCTAAGTATTAAGACAAAATTCTTGAACATAAACAAGGAGACAATCTAGAAGACTTGCTGGAGTTTGCGGAAACGATCGTCTGTAGAATTGGTTGAAGACAATCAGAGATCCGAGCTCGAAGTGGCATGGCGAAAGACGCGTTCCAGAAGCTGAGTAAAGTACTAACACACAGGAATATTTCACTAGAAACAAAGAAAAGCGTGCTGGATTGCTATGTGATGTCAGTTCTTCAATACGACAGTGAATGTTGGACAATATCATCGAAAATGTGGACAAAACTGGAAGCAGCGGAAATGTGGTTCTACAGAAGAATGCTACGGATATCGTGGACTGAGCATGCAAGCAACGATGAGGTGTTGGAAAGAATGGCAATAAAAAGAAAATTAATAGTGAGCATCAGGAAGAGACAGCTGTAGTACCTTGGACATTCAATGAGGAAGGAGAACCTGATACTGACAGGCCAGATAGAAGGAAAAAGAGACAGAGGAAGACAGCGGATAACATATTTGCAGGACCTGATCAGGTGGATGACGGAACGGGGTTGCGAGGTGTAACAGGAGCAAACATACTAAGAGCCACCAGGGATAGGGAGACGTGGAGAACTATGATCGATTACGTTCTGAAGGAACAGGGCATTTAGAAGAAGTTGCAGGAACCCAAAATGAAATTATTCAAAGCCGCATATGCGGCTGTTACATTTTTCTTCTTTTATTTTTCTTTTCTTTCTTTTGGTTTGGTCTATGTACCCAAATAGGCATCGGTATTTGGAAATATCTTTTTGTTTGCTTTTGACAAACTCACAGAACTGTTCATGTACTTTTATTCTTTGTTTTAACAAGAATTTATTTGTATATGACTCCAGTTCACAGTTCAAACATACATATGTCTGTGTGTGTACCTGTGTGTTGTGGGTATGTGTATACAATTTGTTTGGTTGTGCCAGCTGTTTACTCTGTCCCCATTAATTAATTTAATATCTCTTAAAACTAAATGGCTCAATTATGCATACATAGCATAATGTAGTTTCGTTTAAAATACTTCCGTGAGCGAGTTAATTAAGATTCTTATATTTGTCTTTTTCCTAATCTTTTGATTTAGACTTCACGTAACATTTCTTTCAACACTGGTTTTTTTTTGTTTTTTTTTTTAATCATTTCACCCCGAGCAAGGCAGAAACGCCACTGATGTGCAGGGGGTTACATAAATGTAAAAAGATTAATTAGAAAAGAGTGAGGAGTACAAGCTAGTTAGAAAGGAACAATAGAAAGCTGAGAAAGCAGGTGCAATGACAGATACATGGGCGGAGAGAACGTGAAGATTATACAGGGGAGGGGAGAGAGCTAGTGTCCAGTGGTTAGTAGGTGAGTATTAACTTTGCTTTTAAATTTCTGGAGGTCGTAGCCGTCAGGAAAGCAAGAATACGGGAGTGAGTTCCACAGGCTTACGATATTATTCAATAAATTTATTTTTTAGTACCTCATACTTTTGTTTAATTTTTGTAAATATATCTATAAAAATGAGGTGTCAGTGATATCTTCATTTTAACGTAATTCAGCTGATAAATTATTCATCGCTCCTTATATATATATATATATATATATATATATATATTGGTAAAATAAATATATTCGGTCTGCGAATAAGAAAAAGAGACTAGCATGGAGAAGAGAGCATAAAAATTGGACACCAGAACAGTTAATTTGATTCACATGTTATTGCGCAGTATTAAATTCTTCCTGACATTAATAAGTAAACGTTTTCATGTGTGACGCCTTATACCCGGGCTGCTCGTCTAATTGTGACGCTCGTTCTCGTCGACGGTCGATGATCTTAGTTTTGACACTGCCATTGGTTTGGTCGTTGTTGCTGGTCGTGATGATTTCGTCCGATGACGTTGTCACAAAAGATGGTTTACAAGACGTCTATTGTAACAACGCGCCACTGTCGTACGTTGTGAATTAATCCCAGAGGTCGCGTCGGGAAATTTTAGTAGTCACCTTTTAGAGCCAGTCCGGACACTGGTGCACAAAAATAAATTAATAAAATAAATGAACAAGGTCGAAAACGCCTGGAGAGTTTCGAAGAATATCTTTATATATAAAAAAAACAATGTTTCTTTTTTTACACAGCAGCAGATAATACAGTTGTCGGAATGTTGGTTTACAACAGAGAGAGAGAGAGAGAGAGAGAGAGAGAGAGAGAGAGAGAGTTGAAAAATCTCACAGCTTTCAATCCTTAAATAGAAATGTCTTTTCTAAGTTTCGTTGAAGTAGACAGAGCTCTTCAAATTTTTGCTAAAGTCTTTTTTCGTATTCTCTAAAATTGGAGCTGTCCATTTTCTAGGTGATGCTAAAAAAAAGTAAAGTTCTTTTGGGTTCTTAACGAAACTTGACGGGATTTGCCGAATCAGAGGTGGTCAATGACGGCGATGTTGGGTTGGTTTTCCTTTTCTTCTCTAAG